>JAWPHD010010959.1:0-88186 GCA_037043455.1 Cyrtodaria siliqua | reverse complement strand
CGGAGGACAGACTCCGATACACGGGACGTTTTGGTTTTAGTCTCTACATGACAGACATGGCTAGGGGAAGGATTTGCTTATGACAACAAAGAAGTCCAGTGGCATCTGTGATAAATTGTCCCCAAGCAGAGGTTTTAATTGGCAAGTCAAAATGCAACGTATATCCAACACATAGGCTTACCACCGTTTATTAGACTACGACATATTATCATTACTCTCTTGTATAATGATTCTGCTATGAACGAAAGCATGAAATACCATGTAATCTTGGTCTTCATGGTTACATGGTTGAACAGCAGATACATAAGAAGCTTTAGCATTGCTTGTGAAATGCAATGCAGGGTCGAGATCTGGCATGTGATCATCGATGTGTTCCTGGGCAAGATCCTTTCTCTTAGCCTTGCTCATCGGATAGGGATGTAAACCAGGTGGCCCCGGAGTCTATCCTACGATATATCATGGGAGTATATCGGATTCTATCCTACGCTCATGTTACATAATCATTGAAATCTATTCATTAGTAATAGTTGGGCAGGTACCTGGATTACTATACTAGTATATCCTTCCCCTCCCTCTGTAGCAGCTCTAAATAACCTTCAATGTGTCGATGAGCCGATAAACAAAATTCATTGAATTTAATTCTTCACATGTTGATAGCAAAGTATGGCTTGCTAGTACAGAATATTCTTCCGTGCACTTTAACTAAACTAAAACTGGTGTATTTGTCATTTCACAGGAATGTCTTCCTATTTGATGACAACGATGTTGTAGTAACTGCTAAAGCTATTCACATCCCAGATGATATCTATTCGCGATTCTATATTGAGTTCCTTGAAATTTAGGAAAAGCTTGTCTGCAAAGTTTAAATGATTTTACAACGTGGTGAGGTTTAAGTGTCTCAAGCGATTGCATTGCAGCGCCACCAAAACTAATCATATAAAAAAAAACACTGGACAATCATCTAAGCCTAGACTTTCAAAAGATCCAAGTAAACTAGACTTGAGTTCTATTTTAATTTTAGTGTGTACTGCCAATGCTGATCTCATTGCATGGTTTCTCATTGTTAATCATCGGTTCTTTGTGGTTTCCTTGCATCGGAATTATGGAAGATTGGGATTCCTTTTGTTGGTCACAGAATGATTGATGTTTTCGCTTTCTTTTTTTTTTGTACCGTTCGTGTGATGCAATTGTGTCTTCGTTAAAACATTTGAGTCATTGATTATAAGGTCTGATAAGTCTTTCTTATTGCGTCATTTTTGCTGATTATTGTTTTTGCATGGTTAAAAGACCTTGTCTGGGTGCAGTGTAGGAACCTCAAACGTGAAAAATGTCACAAATGTAACAACGGTAACAATTGTAAAAAAAAAAGTCACATATGTAAAAACATACGACAAATGTAACACGTTTGGTGACATATGTAAAAATAACAAAAGTGACAAAAGTGAAAAAAAAAAGTTAACAAATGTAAAAAAAAGAAAAAGAAAGTTACATATGTGAAAAAAAAAAGAACACAAATGTAAAAATACATTTTTAAACGTTCATTTTGTTTAGCTCTGTTGATCAAAGGTCATGACCTTGACGTGGTGCGGCGTCCGTCCGTCCGTCCGTCTGTCCGCCCGTAAACTTTTGTTCGTGGCGACTTCTCCTCAGACACCGCTTGGCCAATTTAGACCAAACATCACATGGATGATAATTCAATGAATTACTTTTTAGCATTAGGTCAGCGCGACATCCAAGATGGCCGCCATTACCATATATTGTCAAAACCTTAAACAGTCTTTTTCTAAAGAATCACTGAACAGATTTCGACAATTTTTTTTTAAATAATCGTCAACGCCTAGCCTTGTTTAAAGTCCCTAGGATAAAACATGATGTGCCCGGAGGGTCCAAAGTTTGTATATTGAGATTTTACATGTTTTTCATAGATTTATATAGGAAAAATCGTTAAAAACCCTTCTTCTCTGAAACCACAATGTACAGAGCTCTCATGTATTACATGTGTCTTCTACTAAGTTTGTCAAATGGTTACCCTGGGGTCAAATTTGTCCCCGCCCCAGGAGTCACAGTTTTACATAGGCTTATATAGGAAAAAAATCTTCTTCTCGGGAACTATAAGAGCCATTTACTATAAGCGTATGGTCCTCTAACCAATCCTGTTCAAATGGTGATCATGCGGTCACATTTGGCCACGCCTCCCCGCCCCCCCCCCCTCCCCCCAACCCACCCCACCCCCAACGAGGTCACATCTTTTACATAGACTTAGATTATCAGCTGACAATAAACACGACACAATAATGCAAGATTTGGTTTATTAGCAAACTAACTTTAAAGCACGAATATGATATTGGTCAAGTGCTAATGCACATCTGTTGCAATGTTTAATTGATCCTTACTATCACACTGACAGGGAACAGCACCTATTAAATTTGGATTAACTTAATAAATGACGCTCTACCTATATACATGCTATTTTAATATATTAAAGTGACTGGAGGCCATCTGGAAAAAGCACAACCTCCGCCTTTTTCTCCATTTTCCATCCGATCTTTACCACACATCCCCCCCCCCCCCCCCCCCCCCCCACACACACACACACAACCTCCGCCTTTTTCTCCATTTTCCATCCGATCTTTACCACACATCCCACCCCACCCCAAACCTGATTTTTATACATATTTCTGTGTTATTTTTGTTTATCAATTCTACACCTATATCTATGTTGCGCCCCAGCCACACTCCCATCCCCCACCCCATCTTCACCACCACCGCAA
The DNA here is from genome assembly GCA_037043455.1 of Cyrtodaria siliqua. Taxonomy (NCBI): domain Eukaryota; kingdom Metazoa; phylum Mollusca; class Bivalvia; order Adapedonta; family Hiatellidae; genus Cyrtodaria; species Cyrtodaria siliqua. Next base: position 85,415 of record JAWPHD010010959.1, on the reverse strand, counting down.
CTTTTCATGAACGGGCGGGCACCTGGGTAGAACCACCGACATTCCGCCAGCAATCTGGATAGCTTCCTCACACAGAGATTCCTAGGCCCCGGAGGGATCGAACCTACAGCAAGTGATTTCAAGTCAGAGACTCTTACCAACCACTCTGCCACGGACGCCCCGCATAAATTATAAAAAGGCGCACATAATTAAATTCCAGTTAGTAGCAGTACGTTGTTACTATGTGAACATCTGGAAAGCTGTTGAATGGAATGGATGGCCGTAGGGTGGTGTTGGGACTCTGTTCGAAGTCTTTGGTTAAAGAGGGACTGTCAGGATTCCAGTGTATACTCAGGAGTTGTTGAGCCCTCTGTAACCAATGCGGCGTACCTGGTCGTAGACTATTTTAAAGCAGTTGAAGCTGGCGTTTGATAATCAAAAGGGCACTATAAAGTTTTAATATTGTAGGGCAAATAGTTCCAAGAATGACATCCGAGAAATATGTTTTCATGATTAGGTCAGAGTGACCTTGACATTTGACCTACTACCATGAACGCAATAGGGTAGTTGTTGCAAAATGGATAATACATGTATTTGTACGTGTCAAGACTGAAGGTATAATAGTAAATAAATTACAGCGCAAGGGACGTTTTTTGGGTTGATCGGGTAAGTGTGACCTTAACCTTTTTGAGCTACTGACCCTAAAATGAATATTTTAACACGGTTATTATTTCTGTAAAGTTTCAAGATGGCATTATACTTACAATTTACAGATAGGATAATGTTTTTCAGGATTCGGCAATTGTCAGCTCCAAGGCTTTCTCCTCTCACTACGGACAATGCACACATACTACGGGTAAGGCCAGATGGTATACTTTTGGAGTTGTCATGTGGAATGCTTATGTGCATATTTGGTCATGGTGACCTTGACCTTTTGACTTTCTAACCCCAAAAGCAATATGGTTCCTTCCCTTACCAAGGCAATTTGCCTATAAAGTTTCATGAGTGTATGTTTTATACTCCTGGAGTTATCATTTGGAATATGTATACCCCTATGAGGTGATTGTGACCTTGACCTTTGACCTAGTGAGCCCAAAATCAACAGAGTTTCTCCTCTGATCAAGGGCAATTGTATTTATGACGTTTTAAGATGAGTGTCGTGTTTTTAAAGTTATCACGTGGAATAAATATAGCCACATGAGGCCATAGCGACTTTAACCTACTGACCCCCAAAACAATAGGGTTCCACTTCTCACCAAGGGCTATGAACTTAAGAAGTTTCAGGAGTGTTATGGTTTTAGTTAACGCTTGGAATTCAATTTTCCATATAAGGTCATAGTGACCTTGACCTTTGACTGCCTAGATCCCAAAACAAGTGTTCCCACTCATACCTAGGGAAATGTAAATGAATTTTCATGATGGTGGATGTTGTGCTTTTGAAATCATGGCGCACAGTGTTTATTTCCATAAAGATATAGTGACCTTTCCCTTCGATCTGACCTCAAAAACAATGAAGTTCTTGCTTTCTCCAAGCTCAATGTACCTGTTTGGGTGTTATAGTAGAGATTTACCATATAAATGATTTGTTTCAAAACATTATTTTTATAAAATTCCTTCGAATTTCATGTCACGCCTACATAGTCTTGATCAACATGAAAAACACAGAATCATTCTGACAACTACTTAGACTAGATGGGTACCTTTTGGTGCATGTGTCGCCTGTTCTAGAAAGCCACAGTATGCTTATTTTCAACGTCAACGAAGACGATGAAGACTTTGTGTCAATTATTAGGGTATAATATTACCGCCAAACTTGCATTAAATCGCCCGATGTACCCAGGTGTTATATGAAACCAGTGATTAATAAAAACGTACGCTTTGGGCTTTGGTTTGTGAACTTTTTAGCTATTGTGCTATCTATATCTATCTGTTAACATACACAATACCTATGCTATAAATAAACAATCTGGATCAGAACCGAACGCTACGTGTTTTATGACCGTGAAGTAGCAGCAGCTGTATTTCAATATCTCATTCCTATCTGAAGTAACTGAGCGGAAACCGTTTCTTCTATTTTTATTAACGGTGACCTTGACCCCAGTGACCCCAAATGTATTTTCAGAAGGTAGAATAGCTACTTCTTAAAAATACGTTTACTCTTACCTCAAATGTACATATGCGAAATTTAAGATCATCCTTAAATCTACAACTATATTCCCGCAGACAGAATAGTCAGTTTTTCAGAAAATCGTTTGCCTATTCAGGCTCTAAAGTGTGGAACTCACTTCCTCACCATATAAAAAATGCCCAATCTGTTAATCATTTCAAAACATTGTATTTACAGTGGATTAACCAAACCATATAATAATGACTAAGTCTTGCAACTCAGTTTGGACATATTTATGTTACTGTATGCATGAATATACTACAATTCATTTTAAATTATCATATATCTTTGTAAATACTTGTATAATATACATTGTTGAGGCCTCATGGAAGATTGACTAGTTTCAGTTGAGTTCTCTCGTTAAATAAAGTCTTTATTATTATTATTATTATTATTATTATTATTATTTCTTTTGAGATATAGTAAATGCGTGGGCAGTACGTCGGAACTCAAATGTAAAAAATGTCACAAATTTAAAAATGGTTACAAATGTAAAAAAAGGAGTCACATATGTAAAAACATAGACAATTGTGTCACGTTTGGTGACATATTTTGTGACAAAAGTGAAAAAAATATTTACAAATGTAAAAAAATGAAAGTAACATATGTAAAAAAAAAAAGAACACACATTTAAAAATACATTTTTAAACGTTCATTTGTTAGCTCTGTTGATCAAAGATCATGACGTGGTGCGGCGTCCGTCGTCCCCCACTTCGTCCGTCCGTAAACTTTTGTTTGTGGTGACTATTCCTCTGACACTGCTTGACAGATTTTCATGAAACTTCACAGGAATGTTGCTCTTGATGTCTAGTTGATCCTAGCAAAATTTCAGATGGGCCAGAATTACAAGATGGCCGCCAATGCTAAAACTATATTTTAAAAATGCGATTTTGTGGCGACTACACTTTCAAAAACCGTAAGTGATATTGATTTGGAACCTTAACCAAATAACTGGCACGGCCATCTTATTATATAGGGTGAAAAATTGGGGCGACTACTTCTCTGAAAGTGGTCCTATTTCCATAACACTTCACAGGTTCCCATGGCTGATCTGGCTGTCAAAATCTATCAGTAGAGTTTCAAGGTCATTGACCTCTTGTTTTGAGCATTACTTGCCGTCGAATTTAAATTTGTGCTTAGTTTCCTCCATCTCAGACCGACATTCCATTCGTTTCGACCAGTATACTGTTGTTTACACATTCACACCCGCAATCAACTGTTAATTTCGACAGACGGGAGAATACAGAGCCAGTTGCGGAGAGACATTTGGATTACAAAACCATCGGATAACGCGTCTATGTTCTTACAGGGGATTATCACTTGTCCCTGTTTCCTCTCATAAAAGTAATTATTTTAATAATCCCTTGTGTGTGCGCGCTTACGTGCGTGCTCGCGTTCGTGTGTGTGTTTCTATTCTGGTCCACTGACTCAAATTTCACATCTTGAACATCAGATTTAAAATACGCTTATAGTAAATGCAAAATATTAAACCTGGCTCTTGTAGTTTCAGAGAAGAAGATTTTTTCCCTATATAAGCCTATGTAAAACCGTGACTCCTGGCGCGGGGTTAAATTGGACCCAAGGGTTACCATTTGACAAACTTAGTAGCAGACATAAACTGATGCTAGTTGTAATACATGAGAGCTCTGTACCTTGTGGTTTCAGAGAAGAAGGGTTTTTAATGTTTTTTCCAATATAAGTCTACGAAAAACATGTAAAATCTCATTATACAAATTTTGGACCCCGGTGCACAATCTTGTTTTATCCAAGGGACTTATTTGATCAGATCTGATAGGCTAGGCATTGGCGATCATTTAAAAAGAAATAGTATCGAAATCTGTCCAGTGGTTCTTTAGAAGATGAGTGTTTAAGGTTTTGACAATATATGGTAATGGCGGCCATCTTAGACCTAATGCTAGCAAATCTAAAAAGCAAGTCATTTAATTAACATCCATGTGATGTTTGGTCAAAATTAGCCAATCGGTGTCTGAGGAGAAGTCGCCACGGCGAAAGTTTACGGGCAGACGGACGGAAAGACGGACGGACGGACGGACGGACGCCGCACTGTAACACCGTATATAGCTCATTCCGTTTATAGCTCACCAGTGAGCTATATACGGAGCAATGTCTCCGAATAAAGCTCAGGGTGAGCTATATACGGAGCTCGTCTCCGCATAAAGCTCACGATAAACTATATACGAAGGACATGTGCCTTGATTCCGAATAAAGCTTACTCTTTTAAAAACTGAAAATGTTTTAAGTCCTGTTCCAATTATACTCATATTTCGTATTTATATGATTATGATACATTAAAAAGTCTAAATATATGATTAAAGAATAGTTTAAGATATATGACTTTTAACGACAAGATCCTCATCTTTCCAGGAAATATATAAAAGTATATTATAGGTAAAGACGTGTTGCACTATGTTGTATTTTTGTAATATTAAGCTTTACAATCAATGTCTGAAAAATTGAAAGATTTAAAACTCGAAAAATGCAATAAAATCGTAAGCTTTAGGAGGGTTCAGGTCTATTCTTCATTTTCTACAATGGTCAATGTGTCATGACATATTATTACAAAATATGCCTGGAATTACACCAGAATGCACCATTTACTACCATTAACCCAAATGTTCATGGGGGAGGACCCCCAAACCCCGCTCAACTTAGTTGCAGCATTATTATAGGTTTATGGGGACGGGCGCAAGTCCTAATAGGCGTCTGCAAAGTGAGTAACTTCAATTTTGTCCACGCTACGCCCCTGGTTGGTGTTATTGCTGTTGATGATAAAGAACTACCCCTTCCTGAGTGAGCAATTGCTTTTTTCGTTGCTTGGCACAGATTTTTTTGCGTGGAGTGTCTGAAGAGCGAGCCGTGCGTGAAAAGCGTACATTGCGCGTGAAGAGCGTGTATTGCGTGAAGAGAGTGCATTGCGTGAAGAGCGTGCAGTGCGTGAAGAGCGTGTAGTGCGTGAAGAGCGTGCAATGCGTGAAGAGCGTGCATTGCGTGAAGAGCCTGCATTGCGTGAAGAGCGTGCAGTGCGTGAAGAGCCTGCATTGCGTGAAGAGTGTACATTGCGTGAAGAGCGTTCAATGCGTGAAGAGCGTGCATTGCGTAATGAGCGTGCAATGCGTGAAGAGGGTGCATTGCGTGAAGAGCATGCAGTGCGTGAAGAGCACGCACGCGCGACATGGGTAACACTATACATTTTCTTTAGAAATAAAAATGTTGCTGGTAGGCCTAAAATAGACTTTGAAATAGCCAAAATGAATGCTTATACAAGTACACAAACGGTTCTGTACAGACAGACGGACGAACACTTGAAGAATGCCTCTGTCTAGCACTACATAATAAAAAATATCTACGTAAAGATATTTATTCGAACTTTGCTATTAATTACGATCTTCCAAAAATTACCATTTCGGCAACCCTTACCTACTTAGGACGAACAGACAGACGGACCGACATTTGTACTTCAGCACAAGTGTTTTGCTACATACAATATATTAAAAATAATATATATCCGCAATGTGTCTGTACTTACGTTGAAAGTATGCCTAAAATCTACTTTGAAGAACGCAAAATGAGCAGGAAAATGTCCTATTTCAACGCAGTAGTCGTAGTAGAAGTAGTAGTGGTCGTAGAAGTAGTGGTAGTCGTATCGGTAGAAGTAGTAGTGGTTGTGCTGTTAGTAGTATTTGTAATAGTAGCAGTCGTAGTAACAGTGGTAGTTATAATGGTAGTTGTAGTATTAGTAGTAGCAGCAGCAGCAGCAGCAGCAACAGCAGCAGCAGCAGCAGTAGTAGTAGTAGTAGTAGTAACAAGGGTAGACGCCATGTAACCAGCAACATAATTTATGCAATTATTTTCTGTTATTGTGCGCTCCTATTTTAACTAATTTTGTATTTAGATGGTGATAAGCTATATACGGAATGACCATGCCTTTTCACCGTATAAAGCTTACTTTGGTGTGAGCTATATACGTAGAAAATGTGAGCTATATGCCTACATATGAAGCTTACTGGTGAGCTATATACGGAATGAGCTATATACGGTGTTACACCGCACCACGTCATGGTCATGACCTTTGATCAACAGAGCTAAAAAAACGAACGTTTAAAAGTGTATTTTTATATTTGTGTTTATTTTTTTTCCACATATGCAATTTTTTTTTTTTTACATTTGTTAACTTTTTTTCTTCACTTTTGTCACTTTTGTTTTTTTTACATATGTCACCAAACGTGTTACATTTGTCGTATGCTTTTACATATGTGACTTTTTTTTTTTACATTTGTAACCGTTTTTACGTTTGTGACATGTTTCACGTTTGAGGTTCCTACAGTGCAGGCTGTCGGTTTATGTTTATGTTGTTTTATTACAATATTGTCATTTGTGTTCACTTCAGTTAAAATACATCTATTATCTATTTCTGGACCTGATCACACTGTCCATCTTTTCAATGTTTTAGCATTTTCCGTTTGACACAGTCTTTGTTTCTGATAGAACTATTTGCTTGTGGACTTGATCATTTTCGACTGTTGTAAATGTTTTACTTGATTTCTGGGTGACAAATTGATCACTGTGGAACTATTTTTGTGTTGATAAACTGTCATATGTAAGGTGTCTAGGTCACGAACATGCATGGATCACAAGTGATTAAGTACATATGGTCAAATACGATGAACCATGAACATAGATCTATCATAGATCTATCATAGATCTACCATAGTGACTATCCCATATTAGCCTGTATAAGTCTTAGCAGGAGAACTTCCAAGTTCAGTGCTTTGTTCCAATAATCACATTTAGAGTGATATTTTTTGGCACTCTAACACCGCTCTTGAAAGCTTGTCACGGTTCATTTTAATGAAATTTGCTATCTCTTAATAACGAATGATTTTAAGATGTTCCTGTATAACTCTATATACAAATATGACCATAACGCAATATATTACTAAACTCTCATAGTTTCAGAGAAGAATATATTTCAATGATTTTCTTATACAACTCTAGGTAACACTGTGACCGTTGAGGTCACAGCATGAAAAGGAAACATTTACCTCATGGTCACCATTTGAACAAGAGTGATAAAGGACCACATAAGAAGTATTATAACTCTATGCCTTGTGATTCCATCGTAAAATTCTCAGTGTTCCTCAATGGTTTATTCTCTTGTTGCTCTAGCTTCTGCTAAGTCATTGAGTACCTTCTTTGTGGCTTTCCAGGCTATTGTTTTTGTGTATTTATATATACACGATCATCCTTGCGTTTTACTTATATTGCCTATTAATGCCTTGTTAGTTGGAGCATAGTTCATTGCGGGGATTTCTTTATTTACACTGTCCCATTTTATTGGTAAGTGTGGGGTTTGGTGCACCCTAGAACCTGTTATAGCCCCCAGCGGCCTTTTTTTGCCACTGATCGTTCCAAGGCGGTAGCCCTTATTGTCAACCCTATTTGTGTTTGTGACGTCATATGGCTTTATTCCTTATTAACATTGCCATTCATGTTTGACTTTTTGCATATTTTGGAGTTTACTGTGTTCTGTGAAAGCTGCATTTCCTGTTTGACAGTTATATTTATTTTCCTGACATAAGTCTATGGAAAACATGTGAACTCTCATTATACAAACCCTGGAGCATGTCACCGCGCCCCGCCCCCGCCATAACCCCGCTCCCTCCAACTCACCTCAGTGCCCCCATTTGACCACTGCATTTGAACAAGCTTAATAAGGTATTACCTAGCTATCAGTTATAAGCATAATCGGTCGAAAACGGTGTTAAACGTTGCAGTTTTTGAAAATATTTTGTTTTATTGTTATCTAATATTTTTAGTAACATACTGAACTCATGTTGACCTAATTTTAACAAACTTGGATGACACTAATCTAAGGATTGTTCATGGTCAAAATTAGCCAAGCCGTTGGTGATGATGATGGTGATAAACTTTATTTCCTCCACTTGGGAGATTATCATACTACAATTATGGTGAGACATATCGAGTAATGACATTATGGCAAATATGTAATTTCAAAATAGCATATAAAACGTGACAAAGGGAACAACTATTATATAAATACGCACATGAACACCCATACTTGCACACAAATACACATATATACATGTACGCATACATACGCATACTCATTTATGCATCTATATACTAGCTTACGCGCTCACCCACGTGGGCCATATATCCAGTCGCTATAATGCGACTGTGCTAGTTTCCATATTATACGTTGTATATTCCCGTTTTGACCAGCCTCAATCACGAAATTGAAGAAGGAAGGGCGCGGGGACGGGTTTGTTCCCACCATAAACGGTTCGGGCCTTTACGGGTACGTTATTCAACGTGTTCTTTACATTGAGTATTTTTAATGCTACGTTTAAAGCAATCATATTACTGCAAGAGCAATTTATTTATAGAATAAAGATTTACAATCAAAAGCATATTTAAAACATCGCTTTAAAAACGCATCTTGGACGCTTCGACAGAGTGAAATACCTATATCCGCACCGAGAATTTTCAGAGTAAATCTCGTCCATCAAACTTAACTCGTTAGTGAATACCGGGCCACAAATAAGTTTCAGGTCGTGCAACGCGGCTCTCACATTTCTACTAGTCGTACACTTTGAAAGGACATGAAAGATTGTGTCTTGTTGTACACTTGAACAGTCTATACATGTTTTATCTTCCAGAATGATTGATCTTGACCATAACAAGGCAACGAGATCTACGATATATAGAGGAGAATGGTTGCGCGACAACTGGTATATTATCGCGGGCCGTATTTCTGTATGTAAGATTTTGAAGTATGCAAAGTCTTGATCTGCGTTTAGTCTTTTGCGCCATAGATTCGTTTCTTTGGCGATAACGGCTGTATGCACTTTCTTCTTCCATACCTGTTTACTCGGCAGAGAATTTACACCTCGTAAAAAATCATTAATGATGCCTTGCAAATCATATGTATCTAACAATTTGCATATATCGGGAATAAAACCTTGTTGGTTATCACTCGTTTTATGTGTAAGATACATGAAATAACGTCTTAAAAATACCTTCTGACATATCGTCTCACTATTCAGTGCTAAAATCTTATGCAAAAATACAAGTTTTCTTTTATCTACCTCTGCGGATAGACGTATAAGACCCAACATTGGTACGCACATATCTGACCGAGTACGTGTATGAAATCCCTGAATCTTTTTCACAATAAAATGTTGTAACCTATTTAACATATCGACGTCTGATTTTGTCATATTATTTCATAATTCGCAGCCATAACGTGCGGTTGGTATGATGATTTTCCTGTATAAATTTGCTGAAGTCAATGGGTTTAGGCCCAGAGGACGAACTCCAAGCCCTATTATAGCGAAAAACGAATTTCTGGCCTTTTGGCATCGCTCTGTTATTCTTTGTGCTAACTTATTATTTGAGTCTTGTCTTATTCCTAAATGAGTTATATTGGTTGCTTGTTCTATGGTCGCATTTCCAAATCTCATTTCTAGTGCATCATCTGTCCTTTTAAGAGGGTATTTCATAATAAGTGATTTGTTTACGCTTATGGTAAACTTCCATTTCTGGGAATATATGTAAACAATGTCAAGCAAATGTTGCAGACCTACCGGGGTAAGTGCTATAAGACTTATATCATCTGCGAATGCTGGGGTCCCACTTTTGATAACACCCTAGCGCTAAATTTGGAAGTTTCCAACGTTTGCAGTAATTCGTCGACGTAAACGAGATAGAGAAATGTAGAGAGGACCCCTCCCTGGCGTACTCCACGTTGGATGTCAAACGGATCTGACGTCATTCCGTGTATTCGTACCATACATTTAAGGTTAGTATACGCTTCCTTTAAGATGCGCCAGAGCTTACCAGTAATTCCTAAGTCGCCAATTTTGGCTAGAAGCCCAACGTGCCACCCCCAGTCATATGGCCCTTTATATCGAGGAACGCTATGTAAACCTTACTTTTCTGTTCGAGTTGGTAAAACATAGTCTCTTGGAGATTGAAAGACGTAGTTATACAGCTTAAACCTTTTTGAAATTCTTGCTGTTGCAGGCATGGAAATCGAGAACCTTTTGTCTCCAAGAAAGTATTGAACCTTTCTAGGAACAGTTTTTCGAACATTTTGTTAAAACATGATAAGAGCGCGACCGGTCTATAACTACTTGGACTTATTCTTGCCATTCCCTTTATATATTGGGACGAGAATGCTGGTTTTCCATGGTATTGGGGTGCATTCATACAACAGAATTCTGTTGAACAATATAGCTATCGATATATTTAGATGCATTCCTCCATATATTACATGTTCATGAAATACGTTATCTATTCCAGAACTTTTTCTTTTCATTAGTTGCTTAGTAATATTCGAAATATTGGACTCCGTTACTTGAGATTCAATAATGTATCCGAATTCTCCCATTTGTTTTGTACTGTGTTGACGGAGCTTAGAATTAATATTTTGTGACATCGGTCCCTCCTTGTTATCGACTAGCGTAAAAACATCTTTGAAGTATTGACCAAAACCGTTAGGTATATTTATTTCGGTGTATGTATTACCATTCTCAATAATTTTTGAACATATCTCGACAGGTTTATCTTTTTTCCCCCTTAAGAGTCTCCAAAACAGTCTGTAATCTAATTCGGCCGCGCGTTCAAGTTCTTCGTATGAATGATTTAGGTATTTATCGGACGCAATTCGTTGCAGTCGCCGAAAAGTGTTCATAGCAATTTTATACGTTTTATACGATTCATACTGGGGTCCTCTGGGCCTCCCATCTTCGATCCATTGTCGCCTACATCGTCGTGATTCATTGTGAGCTGTCTTAACCTCATACGTCCAATACGGTTTTGCGTATTTATTAAATTTACTTTTAGGTAGTACAGAGGACGCCGAATGGATGGCGTCTACGATAACGTCGTTCACTTCATCTGGAGTATGCATTTCGTTTTCTAAATAGTCAATGTCTATATTGTTAGCTATATGGTATTGATACGATTGTATATGCTCAGCAGTACATTTGTTCCACGCTACAGAACGTTTAAGAGATATATTATGTATACCAATTTCGTCTAAATCTATTTGTAAAAACAACGGTAGATGGTCCGATGTAAATATATGACGTTCTTCGATAACGGATGACTTTCGTATACGGTTTACCATTGATTTTTAAATAAGTATATGATCTATCATCGCCTTAGTCGGGATGAAAGAGTACTTTGGGCCTGTTGTTATGTTCATCTCATTAACAGAGAGCAACCCCTTTGCTGTTACAAAATTAGAAATAATCTTTGATTTCAATGTACAACCTGTGTCTGGTATGGTACCGTTACTACCTAGTAATTGGCCATTGAAATCTCCTGCTATGATGACGTCACCTTGAGTTGAGTAAAACGACGACAGAGCTTGTAGATCGCTAAAACAGTCTCTATACAGTCTAGCATTTTATCCCAAAATTTGGCTGAATTCTATGCTCTGGCTTATCAGTCACAAATCATCACCCCTGCTGCTCTGACCACCACTTGAGGAAACTGATATCCCTAATCGAAATGCTATGTACAGTATTTACAACTGGTACAGGTTACAGATTTACATGGTTGAATGGAAAAGACAAATTTGCAAGGTATTTTGTAGTGTTCTGCTTTTCCGTTTTGCTTATGCTGAAAATTAGTATGAGTGTTTCAAAGTAAAAAACAAACATATTAAATAAATAAAAAAATAGTTCTGTGCTGTTACAAAATCAAATTTTATAAACAAGGAAGTATTAAATTACCCCATCCAGGACCACAAATACCTTTCTTTTTTTGCATTTCACTATAACCATGAAGAAGACTGGAAAAATATGTCTTGTCAAAAAAAAATATTCCACACACACACGCAATACGTCTTTGGTTCTTTTGTCTTTACTTTTCTGTCTATGTTAGAAAAGCTAACATGGAGATTGTCAATAAGGTAACAGTAGAAATGGTCGACACAAGTCGATGCCATTTGATTTCAAACCAACACGTATTTTGTATTGACCGCAAGCGGTTGCAATGTACTTTTACGCATTCTAAGAAGCCTTCCGATACATTTTTTTTTTAAATCATTAAATATTTAAACATAAATTATATATATATTTTAAAAACAGCATACTGTTGGTGAAGTTTGTGTTAATAACATAATAATTATATTTGTATTTATTTTCTTTCCCAGACGAGCAAAGCCAAGGAAAATAGCAACGTTGGTGTCTTCCTAGATCATGTAGATATGCAGTGTGATCATGAAAACTCGGAGCAGGTATATATTTTTGTATATAATATATTAATGAATTATTTTTATATCCTAAATGTGGTTATTAGGGGAGGAGCGTTTATTAGGGATTATACGGTATACTACAAGTTGCCATTTTATTTGATACACAACACAATTCTTCTATTTAACTGCATAATTCATTGTAATATTTTTTATAGTAACATTTACTTGTTTACATGCCCGTTGAAGGGAATTTGTTGATTTACACTGATCTGGTTTTACACTGGCCGCACGAGGCGTTGTAAATCGTCTCTATGAGGGAAAGGGCCAATTATTTACTTTCTATTTGTTTCCAGATACAGGACGAAATCTTGTTTGCCAGACCTGTGTGTGACAAAAGCTCCCAGACGGAAATAAGCAGTTCTCGGGAAGTGAATTTAAGTATACAGAACAAAATTTTAGAAAACGAAAATTTGGACTTAAAATCAAAACTGGACCTCGCTCAGGCAGCGCGCAACGAAACCTCAGGTGATGCCAAAATACAGCAAACTGTAAGTGTCCGATGTGACTTTGACATTTCAGAGGTTGAAAATGACGACAAAAAGTGCAAATTTTTTACTGGACTTACATATATTCAGCTCTTACAATTATGGAATTTTCTGACACCATCTCTAGAACATTTAAAGTATTGGAATCGTGCCTCAACAAAGAAGGATAAATATCAGATTTCGCTAAAAAATGCATTCCTGATGACGTTGATGAGACTTAGAAATGGATATACGAACCAGGATCTTGCATACCGATTTGGAACAAGCGTGTAAAAAGTATCGAATACAATACTTACATGGATACAATATATGTACACTGAATTTTTACCCTTGAAAACATTCATGTTTGCAGAAAGATCCAGAATTAAAGAGACCATGCCATTGTGTTTTAAAAAATACAAAAATATTAGATGCATAATTGATTGTACCGAATTCTTTTCACAAAGGCCTAGCAACTTCCAGCGTCAAGGAAATTTGTATTCAAGCTACAAGTCCCACACTACATACAAAATTTTGGTGGCTATTTCACCAAATGGTGCAATCATGTTTGTTAGCGAGGTATTTGAAGGCTCTATTTCTGACCGAGAAATTGTTGTAAAATCTGGCTTTTTAAATTTCTTGAATCCAGGCGATACTGTCATGGCAGACAGAGGTTTTAATATAAGAGATTTGTTGAATGCCAAAAAGGTAGACTTGATCATTCCGCCATTTTTATTAGGCCGTAAACGTTTGACCGCACAAGAGGAAGCCCTCACTAAAGACATAGCAAAACACAGAATACATGTTGAAAGGTCAATAGAAAGGATTAAAAAAATTAAATTGTTGCAAAGAATAATACCTTTGTCATTGGAACCTGTAATGACTCAAATTGTTTATATTGTCAGTTGTCTTGTAAATTTTCAAGAACCCCTTGTAAAATAAATGCTGACCAGTCTGTAAGTGACTCAGATTGATGTAGTTTACAATGGTTGCTAGGTCATTATGTTCGGTTCAAGTACTACAACGGTTAATTCAATATCATTTTAGCTCGGCTTTTCCTATGGTAAAATATAGCTATTGTCATGACTTGATCTGTCAGTCGTTGTCTGCGTCCGGGTTAAAGTTTGTATGTATGCTAGTATCTCGCAAAGTAGTTTACATAATGGATTTTTAAAACATTATGGCCCCTTTTATACTGGCTAAAGCTTGTATGTAAGCTTGTACTATACATCATAATGTACTATACATAATGGATTGAAAACTTCACAAATGTATTCATTATAAATGAAAAACTTGCCACGCGCATTTAACATAGCTCTGCGACACATTTTGATAAAGTTATGTACCTCTTTGGACTAAGTCAATTACTTTGTTAACATTTTACAATAACGCTTATCTCAGAAACTGCTCTTGTTAGTCAACTTACTAAACACATTGAATTCTTGTAGATAGATTTAAGAAGATGAGAGAGATATTAATATAGGTGTGTAAAAAGTTATTGTTTGTGAGAAATGTCATTGTTAACTTAATATAAAAAATGCTATTAAAATAAACTATAGTCCAGCATTAACTAATTAAGCTTTCTTCTTTATATCTAAGAACCCTGCAAGGTAACACTATTGATAAATTGAGTAGGTGGCGTGACATCATTAATGAGTAGAGTTTAACTTAAATGAACAGTTGAAATCACCTTATTTAGCATAATAATGTTATATCACTTACTTTGAGGAATATATATAGAGGATATTTTTCGGTTTGGAACAAATATACGATTTTATTTTCATCGAAAAGTGAGAAAACATATAATTTCACGAGTGGCTTAGAACGAGTGAAAATATTTCCGTTTTCTCACTGCGAGATAAAAATAACAAATATTCTTTTTATTATATAACTCACATGCTTGAAACCTATGCAGAAATATGCAAGAAGATAATAGGAATCAATGACATCAATAACGTCAACAACATGTGATAATATATAAAGTTTGGATTTAATCATAAGATCCAATATTTCATTGGAAAGTATATAATAAAAAGGTGATATCAACTATTCAGTAGGTTAAATCTAATACAGGGCCCCATATATGGAAGCTTGAGTGACAGAATAGATAAAAGTGTAGGTCCTGTTCAGAGTGCACAGGGTATTCACTGGTTGCAAATGCCATAAGCGGGGGGCGTGTCTCTCATATAACAATGTGAATTGTATTATCTACAAATAATGATGTACAAAAAACAATACAAATAGTTTTAATCAACATAAATCTTTATTGATATTAAACAACATAAATGAAAAAAGTTGTCTCGAATAAGTTTATTTGTTTGGTGTTTTACGTCATTTTCAACACATGCAAGGTTATAAATGGTTGTTTATTTTGTGGTGGAGGCAGACCACCCACTTTTCCTGGGTAGAACCAGTACTTTACACCTCCCGCCATCAGTAAGAAGCGACACTTACAAGTCAAGCTGCCAGTGGGATTCGAACCCACAGCGGTGAGAGGCGAAGGTTTACAACATAACGTTGTGTATTGTTACTGTATCACACTATATGTGTATCGTCAACAGAAGTATCACGATACATGTTTATGACATTTAATCAAACATCAATCTGTGCGCCCCCAATAAATATTTGACTACAATTTCATTGGTACAAGTCTGCGAGGAACCCTCATTTCAAATATCTCCGGCACTAACCATGACCTATGAAATGCAACAAGTTTGTTTTTTAGATCCATCCAAAAATCAGGATTGAATCTTACCCTTACAGTAACAGTATTTCCTTCTGATCCCCAGACAAGAAGGTCACACCACTGCTTGCCTAGAACCCCAAGTTGAGTTTGTATCTGAAAGTAATATGCATGTGTTTCTTTCAATAAAAAATCACCATTTTTCTTCTCCAAACAGAAATTACACAGTTGTTTCTTGTTCAGTATTTTGTCATATTCCTCAATGTTTTTATTTTGCATAATAATTGGACATTTAATTTCAAGTAATCCATCTTTGTGATTCTCCCTGGGATCATGCACTAACCCATCAGGACTTGCTCCTATTTCGGGATATTCTGGATTAACCCAAAACCCAGATTTTGATACTTTAAATCCTGGTACCTCGGTTTCCATGTTGGTCTTATAATTCAAAAATGCACCGTTTTCACTATCACGTCCATATTTCATGGCCTTCGTTTGAACTGAGTCGAACCATAGCTTGTTCTTCAGGATGTTATATATTGATTGAGAACTCTTTGCATTCGCTACAGTTTTGCTAGATGAGGCTGTTATTCGCACGCGCCTTTCATTGAACCATTGTTGCGTGCATTGAATTTCTACTATTTCAACTGGAGTTTTACCGCCTGACACTGAAATGTTGGAAGTTAATTTTGTGACGTTTTCTTGCAAGTTTAGTTTCTGATCATTATCTAACACATAGTCATCATATATTCTGAATAATAACGACTGCCACATGGTTTGTTGTTGACTACCGTTTTGAAGTGCAGAAAGAAAATCAGATACCGTCTGTTGTTCACTTCTGGATTCCATTGTAGGTGTGGGGTTGTATGTTATAATATCATCTACTTTCCTTTTTTTTAAACTCATGTAAGAGGCAGCGGAAATTGTCTGGGGATTTTTTTTCTTTGTACGTCCTTTATTCCATTCGCATGATTTGGAGGTACATGATGCTGGTTCTGTGCCATATTTGTCTATGTAGTCCTTAAGTGCTGTAAGTAGTCCAACAATGTGTGAGCACCTTCCCATTGCACTGGCTTTACAATCACATGAACCCTCTTTTATGAAGCCACTTTCTGTACTGATTTGTACCATGGGAAAATACTCTTTGGAGGTTTCATATGATGCCAACACAGTAGCCTTCAAGAAGTATGTACCTCGTTTCGAACAGTCTCGCATTCCCTGAACATGCCCACTCGTAAAATAATCTGCCCCCTTTTTCATCGGCTTAGCTGTGTGGAGGTCTTCTATGTCTCCATCACTATCATCGTCACAATCTGTTTGTCCCAGATATTGCACAGATTCAATAATGTGGTGGTGAATGTGACCTTGATTGAAATGTTTTGGCAGATTCACAGATGGGAAGTTGTTCCACCCAGTTATAGGAGGCAAAGGCGGTTTTGTTACATCTGTGTCCCCGTTCTGTTCTTTTGTTTTCAGCTTGAGATCATACCAATGTCCACCATCAACTGACACAGGAAGAATCTTGTCACTGCCAGTTTCGATGCAATTTTTCACCCTGAAAATAAAACGCATCAATATAAATAACTTTTGAATATAATAAGTTATAAATAAGAGTAAAAAATCATTAGGTTGCTGTATCGGTGTTGGGGGAACGAAAAAACATATATATATAAAAAATGACAATATTATTTTTCTTATGTTTTTTTATTACTTTTTTTTTGGTTCCCAACAGGAACTAGAACAAAAAAATAATAAATAACAAGTTTTTTTTGTTTTCTTTGTTTTAGTGGCCAACATCGATACAGAAACCCGAGAGTAAACTTATAGCGTAACGGTACCCCACCCATCCCGTATCCATTTTTCTAGTATCCATTTTTCTACATCTAGGTACATGTATAATCTAAATCTATAAGCAGGTAAGTTAAGAAACGTGTGTCATTTGACCATACTGATTCTGTCGGCGGTATAAAGAAAAAAAATGAAATGATAGGACACAAAGAAACATAGTCATAGATCGAGTAAAGACAGACAAAAAGGTAAATTTTTCAAACTGGCATTAACTGCGTTCGCCACCTTCAAATCTGAATCAATCCGTCTTATTTTTTGACGAGCATCTATAGACAAAGGATACCGTACGTTTCTTTTTTTTATTTCGTTGCAAATGTTTATTATTTTAGAATAGTTTGTATTCTAGAACTTGAAACGCACAAAAAGAAAATCTATCTATGCGCCGATCGAAATCAAATATTTGTGTATGTCGGGCACTTTACCTTTCAACGAGTTCTTCCTTATTCCCACTGCATTTTAAACCTCTACACTTTAGCCATCGTTTAAGCTGGGCATTGGAGTGCTTTTCAACCATAGAATATACAAGTTTTGCTCCAGGAACATCGTTTTCTAAGAGCAAAACGGTTGGGATATTGCTGCTTGACGCCATTGTTACACCGTGTAAACACTGCTTTGCTTGTCCGCAATTCCAAAGGAGTCTGGGAATGTTACTATTTTTAGAACGCAGGTCAATTCGGTGACGTATCATAATGCTGCCTGCGAGATAGGGCTATTAGAGGAAACTCCAATTTAATTTGACTGGGTTGGTGTGGTGGGTGAGGGAAGGTTTCTACATAGAATGTACATAATACACTTTTCTTTTTTCTTATTTTTTCTTACAAACTATTCCTTTAAGTGATTTATAGGTCGTCGTATTGCTCTTTTTTTATACTTTTCCATGATAGCACCTGTCTATCTAAATGAGTGATATCACTAATACATATAATAAGGTCAATTTCGTGTCCGCTCCATAACTCTCACATACATTGACAGACTTTCAAATAAATTGTCACAAATACACACCTCATCAAGGCGACGTGCATAATCCAACACACGTGTCTGTATCTTCAAGGTCAAGGTCAGAAATGTCATACTTCTATCATTTCTTGAAAGTTGCACAGTTCACATAATAATACAGTGTGTGCATTCATTCATTCATTCATTCATTCATTCATTCATTCATTCATTCATTCATGCATTCATTCATTCATTCATTCATTCATTCATTCATTCATTCATTCCTCACTCACTCACTCACTCACTCACTCACTCACTCACTCACTCACTCACTCACTCACTCACTCACTCACTCACTCACTCACTCACCCACTCACTCAAAACCCACTCACTCACTCACTCACTCAATCACTCAATACCCCACTCACCCACCCACTCACTCACTCACTCACTCCTCAGTCATTCACTCTCACTCATTCGTTATTTATTTATTTACTCACTCACTCAAACCCCACCCACCCAAAACTAAGCCACTCGTTCACTCACTCACTCACTCACTCACTCACTCACTCACTCACTCACTCACTCACTCACTCACTCACTCACTCACTCACTCACTCACTCACTCACTCACTCACTCACTCACTCACTCACTCACTCACTCACTCACTCACTCACTCACTCACTCACTCACTCACTCACTCACTCACTCACTCACTCACTCACTCACCATCTCACTCCACCATCTCACTCACCATCTCACTCATTCACTCCTCCCGCATTCACCCACTCACTCACTCACTACCCCACCAACCCACCCACTCACTCACTCATTCACTCTCACTCTCTCTCTCATTCGTTATTTATTTATTTACTCACTCACTCACTCAAAACCCACCCACCCAAAACTAAGCCACTCACTCACTCACACACCATCTCACTCACTCACTCACTCACTCCTCCCGCATTCACTCACTCACTCACTCCATAACGTAACATTAAGCATTTGTATATGTGATACCAAAAACTTGTATTAAAAAGCCATACGGCACCCAAAGTGATTTTTTTCCAGCAAGAGTACACAAATAATGTGTCTATCATAAGACCATAATTATTTAACTGTGCAGTATTTGTAGATTATTTGCAATTCATATATGTTATTGAATTATCTGCTCAAACTTCTAGATATAATTTCATTCAATCAACAATCTTAAAAATTAAAAACGATTTGTAGGATGTGTTAAACATTCAACTAAGATAAGATACAGCGTCTAATGACTCATTTCTTGAGGTGCATTATATTGTGTACATGTACCTACTTTGTAGTTCTTTTCATTCCAATAAATAATAGTTAAAATTCAGATACCATGCATGTATCTTAATTTATATTTTCTAGAATTAAAAGTGAAATAAAACATAACCTAGTGTACAGGTTTCTTTTACAATGTTTCTTTCCACATAACACTGACCCATGTCTGTTATCTCTGTGTAATCTAATACTCCTGCTGGTCAGAGCTAGCCCATCATTTACGACCCCTTGGAGTGTAAAGTTGTTATCCTAATTTAATGCATTATTTACACAAGGGTGTTAATCAGATGCTTGGAAAGTGGAAAAAACTTAAAAACCTGGCATAAAATGGTAGACTGTATAATGCGCTATGATGTTTTCTGATGGCATATATACGCTAAACATGTATGTTGGCGTCGAATGTTGGGTCCTAACCTCTACCCCGAGAATTCTATCATTTTGTATATTTTGTAGCATAGACACATTATTTCTAAAACATTTTCTATACAGTTTCGCTGTACCCGCTTTCCCACATCTTGCCTTGCTATATGGGTCATCAGATTGATTCACTGTGGAATAATCCAAAAAGTCTGGGTGGATACTATTTAGAAATGAAATTGAGTGCACGAACAATTTATGTTCGCTTATGAAAGCTATGTTAATATTGTGATTATGCAATAAGTTGGACAGCGGGTATGCCGACGACATAATGCCTCTAACATTCCAACAAAGTATATTTAAAACCATATTAAGAAGTTAAACAACGTATGCAGTTTACAATAATTGTGCAAGCTAGAAGGCCTCCGCTAACACTAATTGTCGATGTCTGACCACCCATCCCTGCCCCTGTCATTGTCCCACCCCATGTACCTGTCCGTGTCTCTCCGTTCGTATTGGTCGTCTCTGTAGTTGTCATAGTGATACTTTCTGTCGTCTGTCTCGTAATTTATTTCTGTCCCATAACCGTTTTGGCCGTTTGTGTCAACTTTTCCGACACAAAAAACATAATATTAAGATTAATAAGTTTTATATTAAAATTTGGGGTACCCCTTTCAGGGCCTCATTTCCCCGGGAGACTTGGGTCCCCTGGCGTGTCTCCTGCATTTTATTTAAAGGTCATACCCTAAGGTTCAAACATGCAAAGTTTCATGCTTTCTTCCGGAAGTTCACAATTAATTCTATACATACCTCACTAATACCGAATATGAAACTATACCATGGTTCTCACAGCAACGTACATAAAGCCCAGTTTGGCCGATGCGGTCACGAAAGCCTACTTACACTTATTTAGTGTTTTTGCAGCCAAATTTCAAATGTCGTCTGCTAAAATTAGAATTCAAACCTTCCGGTGATAGTATATATATAAAGTGTTATGGAAAACATGCTTACTGAGTGGGGAACAGTGTGAGCCTTATGTAATCAACCTTCACATGACGTATAGTCCACTCAGCCTATGAAATTTTACCATTCAACATCAAACAAATTGCAACAGAAATGATTTACTGATTTTCTGATAGTGACATATATTGCGAAGAATCACAAAAAAGTCTAGAAAAATCTAGATAGGGGAAATAAGTTTTTTATAGCTCCTATATTTACGCTTTTCATAAAACGACACCAGGTTTAGAGTTATTTGTAGCTGCTGTATTCTATTTGGAATAAGACATTTTAATGATGTATTACACTATTAAGACCTTAATTAATCATAACAATTACATCTTTGAACAATTACAAAATAAATGTATATTTTAACGCTGTTTGTTGAAAAGTGCATATTGAATTACCCCACCCACTGAAATCACAATAGAGAAATTGCATATCAAAGGTAATGCTATGTTATATGCATTTCTTGTTACAGTTTAAGACAAATACTCAAATTAAGATTGATGATGAAGTGTTAGGTTAATATATTGGCCTCTATATGGTAGCCGTCGGCATTGTCGGCAGCTATTAATAGCTCATTGCTAGCATCATTCCTTGATAATTATTTTTGGAAGAGTGAAAAGTAAATACTTAAGATTTATGGTGAAGCGCCGGGTGTTGGGGTGGGGGTAGGGTGTATGAGTGGAGGGCGGATAATATATTGACCACTATATTGTAGCTGTCGGCAATGATTTATTAATCCATTGTTAGCGTTATTGTTAACCTCATTCGTAATGGTCATACCAACTTATGCTGTAACTGCGCACAATTATTAAAAATACCATAATAATAGTCATAATAGAGCTCAAAGGTTTTTAGATAATTCTTTAAATATATATATAACTGTTCCTACACAAAACTATCATAACACCATGGGTAAATATCCTTATATAGTTTAGCATTTATACTATAGTAATTGATGTTGCAGCATACCTGTAAGTTATACTACTTCTATGCCATAATTAGCAATGTTAATTACTAGCATAGCTTTCACTATTGAATGTTAATGCCAAATCTAGTACAACATCACAAAAAGCTTGAATACCCCTTTCCGATTTATATATTATTTGCAACCCTTTATACGCTGATATGCTGAGCGTCAAGCAATGGAGCTACTAGTATCATTTTTTCATTGGTATGACCCGGCCGGTTATTGAACCCACGACATCCCGCATGCGAGGCGGATGATCTACCATTACGCCACCACTGTGGTTCTTAGCATTTATAATTGTGTCATGCCAAACTGCAAGGTGAGGTGAAGTACTAATATTGCCTAATTACAAGTAGTTTGTATTAATGTTATAGGCATAGATATACACAATTTACCATTCTAATCGATGCAAGAGATCTAGCAAGACACTTCCACAACTTATCCTGGTTAACACTTATTATTAAAAGTGATATTTTCAAGAATGAGTCGTGTTACAAATCACTAGAAGAGAATGTTGACATTTGAAACCTCTTCACTTATGTTCTCATAGTAAACTAGTATTAATTTAGTCCATAATTTTGAGTAGAAAACATATTTAAGCAGAAAATATTACCGCCAAATTTCGTGTTTATCTGATTTCCTTTCTGATTTTGAAATAATTTTACTTTTTTTGGTATGCTAACTTTTTAATGTGTGTTGATACATGTTTGTCATGTATGCACTACCTATACTGCAAAATGACCCGTTGGCCCTGCTTCATAGTAAGCAAGGTCATTCATAGGGCACAATGCAAAAGTGCACTAGTTCTTAAATGTGTTCGCGATATGAAATTGAAATGATACATTTGGCATATGTTTCAAAGTATTTGGCATATGTTTCAAAGTATTATTATATTCTATAGAGTTGATTGCGTAGGCTCCTTAGTTATAAGTCTTCCACAAACTATGTTAACTATTTGATTTTGCGTTTGTATTAGCATAGTCTGACTGTAAGTTACTGTAAGGCCCTATGTATATAAACAGAGTAGTCACAGCATTAACAACATACAATTAAAATGTTAAAGAAGTACCCCGCCAATTAATGGCAAAATTACATTACAAAACCGTTTATTGAAACTATCCACGTGTTCAGGTCATATACTTATGTATATGTACCGAATTAAACGTATTCGCGGGTTCCTAAAATGCTCGTGATTGAATATGCGTAAAAAAATTATGAGTTGATAACTCTTAACTTGATGCTGCAGTTTTGGAGTTTGTCCTGGCTGCTTAAAGCCGTTTATATTGTGTCTATAGAGTTTGGATTTTCAAAATGTGTAAGTTAGGATTCTCAAAATGTGTAAGTTAGGATTCTCAAAATGTTTTAGTTATATACAGGTTTAGAAACGGTGTATGTTGTAAAATTTGCCACTTGAAGGGACTTTAACATGCCATAATCTAACCCAAAAGTATATTTCAAGGAGCAGGGGTCATATTGGTTATATTTTTCTAGCAACGAATTGCCAAACGTATGTACAAGTCAAGTTTGTTACATTTAAAGGACAGTATACCTGTAAATGATCACAGTTATAATCTAAAATATGTCGTATTATGACTATAATTTTGTACTGACAATAGTTTGGGAGCAAACATACTGTAAATAAAATAAAAACACTAACAGTTTAGAAAAATGTATTATATAACTTAATTACCATGAGTTTTTCAATACGGGATTTCTCCAGAGAGTTCGCTCAAACAAACGAGTGCGCTAGAATGAATTTGTTTATTTGGACGTATTGTCATGAGTATCATCATTCGGTATTGAAAAACTCATGGTTATAAAACTCTTTATACTTTCCTTATCTCTCTCCAAAGTTATTATCAGAGAAGCTTGGATCACAGAGGTCATGTTTTGCTAACAAAGAATGCATAAAGTTTATGTAAGTCAAGTAATAAGAAGGATCCTTAATCAAGGTATTGTTTTTTTATCAAGCACAGTCAGATATGTACAGATATACATATTTGTGTTTTTAAAGGTTCGTCAGTCATACTGCGACTACCTAATGCTTTTCACAATAATAGTTTCTGTGCAGATAAAGTGTTTCTGTTGCAAATACGTAAAGAAATAACATGTTAATGCCGAAGACTTGGGTATTTATAGTTGCCGACAATGCCGACGATCATACATTAGTCAATGTTTCACCCCCAGTGCTTACTCGTCGATCTTATGAATGTTTACATAAAAATGTTCTATGAAACTGCCTATAACACAGATTTACATTGAAATGCAGATCCATTGTAATTCAGTGGGTGGGGTAATTAAATATGCGAATTTTAAGAAACAGTGCTAAAATAGGCATTTATATGCATAGTTCATTTTTATTATTTAGCTATATTTTTATATTGTAATACCTCATTGAAATGTATTATTCGTAACAAAGTGTTGCAGATATACATATACATAAACCTGCAGTGATTTTATGACAAACGCACATTTTTGAGCCATAAAAAAACTTATTTCCCCTATCTAGATTTTTCTAGATTTTTTTGTGATTTTTTGCAATATATGTATCTATCAGAAAATCAGAAAATTATTTCTGTTGCAATTAGTTTGATGTGTGTTCACAGGCTGAGTGGACTCGTACAGCTTGATCTGGATTTACACTGGTCCTAAAAAGCAATATCTTCGACGGTGGCAGTGAACGGGTTAAGCTCATTTTAAATCACATTCAGCCGGAATAAAATAATGCGTAAGCAATCGAAATAATGAATTATTTAAATGTTATATCGAGGTTTACCGCAACACTACAGTACCTTCTTCATTATTTATATGTAGTTACAGCGGTGTTGCGTTGAACCCTCGATGTATCGCAATATAATAAGTCATATGACTTTGCGTATTACAATATAGATATAAAAATCGAACAAGAAAAGCAGCATTCAAGGACGACAGTACACCACAAACACACACAGTAACAAAGAACAAAATTAAAGACGAATAAAAAGCCAAATAAGACATCACAAACACAATAAGGGTTGACAATAGGGCTACCGCCTTGGAACGTTCAGTGGTGTAAAAAAAGGTCGCTGGGGGTTTAAACCAGGTTCTAGGGCGCACCAATCCTCACATTTACCCTACTGTCAACCGAGTAAAACGGGACAGTGTAAATAAAGAAATCCCCGCCATGAACTATTCTCTAACCAACAAGGCAGCATTAATAGGCAATATAAATAAAACACAAAGGTGCTCGTGTATATATAAATACAAAAAAAAAACAATAAGAAGAAGGTACTCAGTGACGGCAAAAGCCAGAGCAAATAGAGAGAATAAACCATTGAGGGCACGAAAAGACAAGACTGCAAACAAACATCAAACCTCAAAATACTCAGACTTATTAATTATTCCATATTTATGAAATTATTTTAATGAGATTGCAACTTACTGAACGTTTGGGGTTCCTGAAATCATTATTAATGGGAACGTCATTAATTCAATTTTCTAAGATTATTATAATGTTGTTTACTACTACTACTGCTAGTAGCAGTAACAGTAGCAGTAGTAGTAGTAGTAGTTGTTGTTGTTGCAATGAATGAATGAATGGTGTTTTACGGCAAGTCTACACATAAAAACTGAAATGAAGTAGTAATTAAAAATTAATGTAAATATATAAAGATAAAACTATTTACAAATAAGGGATGATATGGTAGTAATATAAACTATATATGTAAATCAACAAATGCCCGAAAACGGGTATATAAATAAGTAAATATATATATGAACATATTATAATGATTTATATAGCCTGATTTCCTTCAGGAAATCTAAAACAAGACTAAAATCTACAGTATCAAATAACTCTGTCATAGTATTAACATTGTAGTACCTTTGACGCATAGGATCAAAGTCTACATATTCCAACAAGATGTGTTTGACCGTTAACGGTGCAAAGCAGGGTATACATTCTGGTAATTGCTCACCTTGTAATAAATATGAATGAGTATAACGTGTATGCCCTATTCTGCACCGGGCTAGGACAACTTCTTCTCGACGAATGGATCTACTAGAAGAACGCCATTCTCCGAGTAACGGTTTAATTGAATTGAGTTTATTGTTAACTAACAAATCCCAAGTGTCTTGCCAAGAGTTATGAATATAACATAATACAACTTTTGAAATCAGTATAAGGTAATTTGGCATTAGATATATGTAAATGACAACGTGTTGGGTTTCCATATGCGTATTGTGTAACCCAGTATACACGCATTCATGAGTGGATTTTTTGTTTTGGAGAATGGTGAACTCAACAGTGAGCTGGAAACACAAGAATAATCATATGATAGATATTATATTTATTCGAGACGTGTCATCAATATCCAATTGTCAAGTGCCATGAATATAGCGAATATAACAATGATTACAATATACAGTATTCATATAAAATAATGTTCTAAGTTGCTAGTTCATTAATACAAACTGACAAATAATGAACCTTATCCTGAATCACAATTGCTATGAAGTGAGAAGTACATATACATAATTACTAACCTGGAAACACAAGAATAATCATATCATAGATATTATACGTCAATATCCAAATGACAAGTGCAATGAAGCATTGTACTTGTCCAGAATATCGACGTCCACAGTAAAGGATAACAACCACCAAATGCTTCTTACTTTTGTATTTTGAGATAGATGAGCTAAAGGACAGAAGCAACTAAGCATTTTATTTATAACAAAGTAAAATGCACCCTATGACAAACGGATAAAAAATACTTATATAATAAACAGTTATTATTCCGTGTAAATGAAGTCACATTGTCAGATCTTGTACAATATATATGTTTGATTGGACTACAAGTCTGATTTACAGTTAAAATTGCGTAAGGTCGAACTATATGTGACTAAAACTTAAAGTCGAATTTTTTATTAGCCATAGAGTCGAATTTCTTTCGTTGTTCACCCTATTTAAAAAACATCTTTTTGAAAACGAATCATATATTTATTTCAATTGTAATTTGCAAATATTATAAAAAAAATATACTGTCGTTGTTGAATAAATTGAGTTTAAAATTGATTCTACTTTATATCCATATATGTACAGTTTTAACTTCGATTCGACCTTTAGACGAATTTCCGGATATAAATATATATATATATTTGACAATAATTAGTATTTAGGTCTTTATATATACATATCTTCAATATATATTAAGAGAGACTATATATTAGAAAGCAAATATATTTTTCGGAATAACATATAAATTTCTCTATAGGACACTATATCTTTCGGAGTAACCTATATATTTGTCTGTATCATATATATATTTAGGGACATAATATATATTTTTCGGAGTAACATATATATTTGTCTGTATCATACATATTTTTGTATTCAATATACATATTTTACACACAACGTATATATTTATCTTGCAAAATATAGTCACGTATGGCGTCTCATATGCCATAGAAGAACGCAGACACATTATGTTTGTTGCTAAATGTAACTACGTTAGTAAGTGTAACTAGATGGTCGAGCCCCTAATATCGTAAAATCGGAGAAGGCAAGGATATATGATATCGCTATTTCGGAGGGAAGCAAAAGTCAGGTCCGTAAAATGTTGTCCAGCTATGCCTGTTTGTTTAGAGGAAGACACTGATGATGCCATCCCAGGGGGGCCCATGTTGCCTTATTCCCTGAAAATATGACCCAATGTTCTCTAAAAATATTTTGCTTTGTTCCCCAAAATATTTTTCCAATGTTCCCCAAATATATTACCAATAACAGACAATGTTCCCTTGTTCCCAAAAAATAATTGGCCATGTTCCTTTGTTCCCCAAAACCCATGGGAGACCCTCACTGATGCAGTTTGATCAATATTCCACCATTAGAAGCTAAGAACCAGAAGTTGTACCGGAAACTGTTCGTGACCTATATGTGTAAAAGAAAGTAGATCAGATCGTCAAAAAATGTCAACTAAATCAGGTCGATAAAAGCATCATAAAGATGACATTTGGTCAATATCCCACAAATAGAAGCCGAGATTTGTAACTTGACCCGAAACCGGATGTAACCTATATTTCAGAGAAATATTTGTTATGTTCCCATTAAGTATGTCTCCGCCAATCGCCACTGAGCATAGACGCCGCTCTATGATGTTAATAGGATAGCGTGAAGTTAACTAATGCTATATTACTCGCGCAGTCATAAATGAATTGTCACCATCTTTATAATTACATTGACACATACAACGATGAAAAACGGTTGCGCCGTTATACTAAACGTAACTCAAGGCAAATAAGTATTAGTACGGCAAATATACTTAAAGCAATAACTTTAGTTTTAGTATTACATTTTGCACAACTAGCATCAGGAAAGTTAATGCTATTTTATAATGTGAATATCTGAAAACATTAGCATCATTTTCTCACTTAAAGGTATCTGCGTTATCTCCCATTTAGTTAAAAACATCGGGTGTCCGTTTTATGAAACATCTTACGACAATTATGATAGAAAATCATTTATTAAATGTATTGGTATATTTCAAAATTTACCAAATAAAGATATTTTCTTTAACTATCTAATATATACATTGTTTATGCAATATTTCCACCCTTCATTGTTTGCTTTAAATGCTTTTAAAGAAAATGGTGGAAGGTATTTTATTTTGAATTACGATAAAAATTATCGTAAGTAGTTTCATAAAACAGAGCCCTGGAGTATTTCATATACAAATATAAGAATATTATCAAGAAAATGGTTCCACTTTATTAAATAAATGGTCTCTATTAATATTATTAAAAACCGCAAAAAAACAACCTTGTCATTATAAGGAAATAACGAACGAGCGTTTTAAATTTCAAAATTACCTCCCTTACATTGAATAAACTTCTCATTTCGTAAAGCAAGTCAATTAAAACATTCGCTAGATGTATCGCTTGAAAAGAATATCATGATGCATATATACTTGATACATATATACTTGATAAATAACTTGATAAATATATACTTGATAAATATATACTTGATAATTATCTTAATTACAGTGTTCATGACCGCTACGACACATAGCCTAGCATCAGTTCAATGGAAATAACCATGTCATTTAATTGCTAAACGTTTTTTTTTATCAGTTAATAGAGGGTTTATAATAGACTTTGTAATATATGTCAAAACGGAAAACGAATTGGTGCAACCAACTTGACCTATAACAGTGAAAGAGTTCACTACCCAATTTATCAGCTGTCATTCTCATTTTTAATGGCAGTTGCCACTTTAAATAATTGAAGTAACTTTCTTTATTTTGACATGCAGTTGAGTGTTAAAAATAAATTAGGCCTATATATTATTACTTAGTATCAGAATTATCTCCCATATATTAAAAACAAATTATTTCTTATAGAAACGTATTGCTTTGAACACATGTATTATCTGGCATGGACAAGAATTGCCCATTCTGTCATTGTATAAAAAACGCTAAAACGTGATAAAAAATAATAATGTTATTTTCAAACAAAAAACATTCCAAATTTGTTAATTTTAAAATTACCTCCCTTTTCATTGAAATAAGAACGATTTTCGATAACCTATAACAGTATGTTACCAACATATTTGCTTCAAATGACTTTGTAGCATTATTATCGGTCATATCTTTGTCACTTTACCATTGAACCCGAACATACACGGCTTTGTATCTCGTCTGTGGAATTGACATGCATTTTAAGTGCTGAGTTAATTTGTTCAGTACTGTTTATATTTTGAAATTTATGGAACTTAATGCAAGCGACGCGAAGCAAAGCTATAACTGATTAACAGTTCGCCATACTTTTCACCACGCCATGCACACTATGTTTTTGATGTCCAGACAACCACGACGTTGGTCTATGATTGACACTTCGAAACGCGGAAAAAACTCGCTGGAGGACCTCAGTCAAGTCACAGACACGATGACGTAGCGCGTAAATAAGAGAATAAATGAATAAAAATCCTAGATCCTGATGACGACTTCTACAAGAATATTATATTTTCTGAAGTCTCATTTCCGGGCGTCGAAGATTACACTGTTTCATATATGGCAGCCGACATAAAGAGGCCAGCACGGTCTTTGATGTCCAGACACGACGTTGGTCTATGATTGACACTTCGAAACGAGAAAAAACTCGCTGGAGGACATCAGTCAAGTCACATACACGATGACGTAGCGCGTAAATACAAACCCAGTAATCGACGTCATCAGCAGGTGCACGAGATGATCATCCGTAACGAAGATTTGTCTCGACTCGGTAAGTAAACACACGCATTTCAGCTCTAATTCTCAGTCCATAAAGATATAATTATGCCTAAAGTATCGCAATCAATGGTAAAAAGACTCGGTTAATATTCACTTCTGCTAATACTTAGAGAATTGAGAGCAGAATCAAAGAAAGTTAAAAATGAAAAAAACTCCGCTGAGAATCATCTCGCTAAAATGAAAAAACTCCGCTGAGAATCATCTCGCTAAAATAACTTTCTTTGATTCTGCTCTCAATTCTCTAAGTATTAGCAGAATTGAATATTAACCGAGTCTTTGTACCATTGATTGCGATATTTTAGGCATAATTATATCTTTATGGACTGAGAATTAGAGCTGAAATGCGTGTGTTTATTTACCGAGGTCGAGACAAATCTTCGTTACGGATGATCATCTCGTGCACCTGCTGATGACGTCGATTACTGGGCTTGAAATAATTCTCAATTGAGTTAACAGTTCATTTCGCCGCCAGCTACTTGGAAGGCTGCAGTCATGTGTGAGCAGAATCCGGACTTTGATATCCTAGATCCTGATGGCGACTTCTACAAGAATATTATATTTTCTGAAGTCTCAGTTCCGGGCGTCGAAGATTACACTGTTTCTCAATTACTCACCATCGCCCGCCAACAAATATATGGCAGCCGACATAAAGAGACCAGTATGGAAAATCTTCAGGGTTCATTAGAACAAAGTATGTATTTTTCACGCTGCTACAAAGCCTACATAGTACGGGAAGCGCTGGTGATGTTGGAAGGTTGTGCTGAAATGTTTAAGTTTCTAATCCGAAATGGGTCAGTCACTGAAATTCTCTGTCTATCCAGCAGAAAATGTCAATACACATTCCTGAAACTTAGTTTTCTTGTATTTTAGATCGATTTGCCCGTCCGCTGTCTGTCGGCGACATTAAAGACAAACAGAAAAGATCCGTGCCATGTAATATACTTCATTGTCTTCAAGATCTAACAACTGGGTAGTCAATCTGTGGAAAGAATGTGCTGCACACCGAAATAGTCTACCAGAAACCGCGATGGAACCTGGTTTTCTCGTTTCGATAGACATTGAAAAACGTCTGTCTTATAAGGAGGTGGACTATTGGTTGCAACGATTTATTTGTGAAATAAGGCGAAAAAATGGAGAACCTTATCCTCCAGCTACTTTCTTTTTTAACTGAACAGTGTTTTTAAAGAATCGTGTTTAATTCATAGGGAATTATTGTTGGATTACAACTGTGGTACGTTTGTAAAAGTTACGTTTCAGTTCGCAGTTGTTGTTTTACACATCAAAGTTAATATCCCTCTAGTCTCACCCTTGCTTTAATTACACTTATATCTCATTTTTAGCTGAAGTTATTGAGTGGAATCCGTTTTTTTTCTATTTTTAGTAACAGTGACCTTGACCCCGGTGACCCCAATTGCAATCCCAAACTTTCGTTTCCTACAAGCTATGTACCCATACAGTTTCATTCCAACATATCATTCCTAACTGAAGTTATTGAGCGGAAACGAAGTGTGACAGACAGACAGACAGACGGACGGACGGACGGACGGACGGAGTGCAATCCTATAGTCCCTCCGGTCTACGACCGGTAGGGGACTAATAAAGTCTGTTAGCATTAGCAGCACAGCATGTTTAACCGTGAGAACAAAGGAATTTAATTTGATTGGTTCGCTTAGGTACGGCTTTTACCCCTATCCATTTTTTCCCAGGAGCCGTTATAGTACGGCTTTTATCCCTACCCTATTTTTATCGGGAGACGTTATGATTCATATATATTTCTTTTTTATCTTCGTCTTTTTTATTTGGATTGCCCGATTGCTAGTATTTTTTTTCTTCTTCTTGTGTTGGGATCTGAAGTGAAATATGGTGTACATTATACATTTCTGTTATTTTAAGTGTTTTTTTTTCAATAACACTAGAAGGGTGACATTTGTGTCGCCTGCCGTGTGCTTATTTCAGCATGTACAATTACTCTTACTATAAAGTACGAAGACAGTTCTTCATGAATTATGAAGCAGTGTTGAAGTTTATGAAAAGGAGCATAAATCTGCGTTAGATAATTGATTATTAAAGAAGAACTGTATACAGATTCATGACCATATGTCAATAC
The DNA here is from genome assembly GCA_037043455.1 of Cyrtodaria siliqua. Classification (NCBI taxonomy): domain Eukaryota; kingdom Metazoa; phylum Mollusca; class Bivalvia; order Adapedonta; family Hiatellidae; genus Cyrtodaria; species Cyrtodaria siliqua. The sequence continues at coordinate 53,008 of JAWPHD010010959.1, read as the reverse complement.
TTTGCCAAGTTATGAACTATGTTAGATTGCTGGTTAAAGTTTTATGAATATGGCCAAAATAAGAGTTATTGGACATGTGTAACGACATTCATTTGGTCAAGATGAAGATGTGTGTGCAGTTTCATGAACACAGGTCAAATTCTTTTCAATATATGGCCAGTTAGAGCTTGATTTGGTTGCAGGTTAAAGTTTTATGAAAAGGGACATAACTCTGTTAAAATGAAAGTCAGCGTTATTGGTTTTGGGTAACAATACTCCGTGTGGTAAGATGAATATATGTGAAATTTCATGAACATATGTCATATGCTTCTTAAGTTATGGCCAATTCTGAGCTTTTTTAGGTCGCAGGTTAAAGTTTTATGAAAGGGCCACAACAAAGCCATAATGAAAGTCAGAGTTATTGGACATGTGTAACAACATTCCATAGGTTAAGATAAAGACGTGTGTGAAATTTCATGAACATAGGTCAAATAGGTTTCAAGTTATGGCCAAGGTTAGATTGCAGGTTAAAGTGTAACGGGTGACGGACGGCGACAGACGGGCGACGGACAAAGTGATCCCTAGGTGTCACTGTCTATCATGCTATGCAGGAGACACAAAACTCGTATCGTTATTCCACAGACATCCATTATGATAATTCCTTATTTCTGAACATTACGAAAGGACGCAAAATATCACTTACAATATACAACATTATGACATTTCAAAAGTTGTTAAAAACTAGAACGCTGTTTCACGAAACGCTTGTATCGTCTGCTTGAAAATAGAGGGTGCAATCTTTCATGACTTATGGGGAGATTTTTAAATCTTAAAGGTTTTATGAAAAAGTGGCATAACTCTATATTGAATAATTGATATGAAATAACTGTACACAGTATTATAACTCGAGAGCCGCCTAACGGGGCATTATATGCCCGTTTCCTAAAGTGTTTATGTTAAAAAGCATTTCCTAGGTGTCAGGTCAATGTAACTCTTACCTTTGACCTTCTAACAAAAAATAACTGATAGGGGATGTTGTTTAACCAAGAGAACTGCTATACGTATATGACGTTTCAAGACTGTATATCAAATATTCGTGAATAACAGCCCGGAAGGAATTTGTCATGATCAGGTCAAACTGACCTTGACATCTGACCTATTAAGCTTAAAATTAATGGAAGTTGCTGTTTGAATATCAAAAGAAATTAATCTTTTTGTTCATTACCGGTGTGTGAATAAAACAATGTATGCGCACTGACACAGAATTGGGTAAGCATTGCTAAATTGTTTGAACTGTGTTTTACATAATTGTTAGCACATGTCAGGATATATGACGTTGATTTTTTGTGGTAGAGGCAGACCACCCGCTTTTTCCATCTTGAGTAGAACCAGGTCCTTTTTCTATCTACAGACTCTGGTAGAACCAATACTATATATACCTCCCACCAGCTGTAAGACTCCCAGGGTTGGGGGGACAAGAGAACATGGCCATTTATTTTAGGGAACAAGGAAATATTATTTTCAGGGAACAAGAGAAAATTGGCATATATCTTTAGGGAACAAGGGAGACAAAGCAAGACATCAACAAACTCTCTCTTTGGGAAGACGAATGGGATATGGAGTTCAATACAGGTAAGCGTGTTCTTATTCAAATTACACGGTCAAAAACTCCTATCCCATCAATATACATACTACATTGTCAATTACTGGAAACAGTCAGCAGTGCCAAATACCTTGGTGTCAACATCAGCAGCGATCTTACCTGGAACAACCATATTCAGAAGGCAGGTACATCTGGTAACAAAACTCTGGGATTCATAAAGCGAAACATCAGAAGCAAAAACCCAGGTATCAAAGCAACCGCATACAAAGCACTAGTCCGCCCAGTGATAGAGCACTCCTCTCCAGTGTGAAGCCCGTATACTATACAAAATATAGACAAGTTGGAGATGGTACAAAGAAGAGCCGCGAGGTGGGTACACAATGATTTCTCCTATCAATCCAGTGTCACAACTATGCTTAATAACCTGAAATGGCGCTCTCTCGAGAACAGACGTTCTGATTCCCAACTTTGCCTATTTTTCAATATCTAGTTGCCATCCAAATGCCGTCATATGTCCAGCATCCCATGAGACTATCTAGACTGTCACATCCATTAGCTTTTCGTCAAATACACACACGCGTTGACTATTACAAATATTCATTCTTTCCGCTTGCTGTGGTACAATGGAACAGCCTGCCGACTAACATTGCCATGCTGCCTAGCTTAGATTCGTTCAAGCCGGCAGTTTGCAGTTAGCCACCAAATGCCATAAATTCAAACGCTGTCTTTTATCTTTTAAATATCACATTGTTCTTCATCGACGTTTTAACATACATAACACTTTCATCTTTATTTCACCTTCACCTTATTTCACTCTTTCTTTTATCATCTTTTAAATTACTCACAACCGCACAGACACGCACCTGCACATAATCTTCGAAAGAGGGTGATGCAGTATCCATAGATAGATAGAGAATATCTTTATAGATGTATATATGTAGTCTACCATACCCCTACATATTTCATTCCCCGCTGTACTCCCACATTGTGTCACCCTTTTAGCCTTTCTCCCGTGGGAGAGTACACTTTGTCCCATTGCCTACAGCGCATAATCTATTGGTGCCAATGGAGAGACCCGCCTACTGTGCAGTTTTATTTTCTGTGCAGTATAGGCGTGAGCTTGGCAATGCGGGTGCACAGCGCGGTGTGTCTCTATATACTTCTCCTTATATTTATGTCGTCTACCCCACCTTTTTATGTCATCTACCCTACCCCTACATATCTCATTACCCGATGTACTCCCAAACTGTGTCACCCTTTTAGTCTTTCTCCCGTGGGGGAATACATTTGCGTGCCCCATTGCCTACAACGCATATTCATGCGCTGTATTTGGTGACAGTGGAGAGACCCGCCTACTGTGCAGTTTTAATTTCTCTGCAGTATAGGCGTGAGCTTGGCAATGCGGGCGTACAGCGTGGTGTGTCTCTATATACTTCTCTTTATATTTACATGCCACCTTTCTAGATATGGTCTGTCCTAATCTAAGTTTTAAGCTAGTCTACGGGCCCGTACTCAAACTTGCTGACACGGACCCCAAAGTCATCACTCAAACTGCAGGACCGCGACTTGCCACGGCGCCGCCTGAGCTTTGAACAGAGAAAATCACTTGTGCCCATCCGTTATCATTGTACCACAGAAACTATTCCATGTGCAGATGAAGCCCAATGTCAAGAGTCAACCAACGTTTGCGACTTGTTAGGTTTTTAGTAATAGGGTGTTTTGACCTGTCCATATCTGATATTATGTTTATATATCGTCTGTGAGTCATCCTTTCTCTCGCTTCCGGAGGAGCCATAACCACGTGCAAATCTACCAACACGGACTCCACGAGCGATGTGATTGACCTACTTGGGATGCAGATAATTACCTCTTTCCTGATTGGATAAGACGACTTTGAGCCGGCAATTGGATAGACCTAGTCACAATTCTTCAGGCAATCCGATTGGCCATAATCTTCCACAGCAACTTTAATCTTCGAGAGAAAAACTTAATCACCTATTGACAGGCTATCTATGTTGGACTTCTTAACTCCGAATAAATCTACTACTGCGATTCTACAGTAAACCACTTTTGACGAGGGATGCTAGCTTTTACACCCGGACTCTTCTGCATCCATAACCTTCTTCTGAAAGCTCGCCAAAAGGTCCAGTGCCATAGGGTGAGGGTAAAAAAACAACTTTGATTGATTGAGTGTAGGTTTGCGGAATTCATATCTCCATATAAGGTGATTACGACTTTGACCTTTGACCTACTGACCCAAAAAGCAAAAGGGTTCCTCCTCTCAAATACGGCAATGTACCTATGAAGTTTTATGAATGTAGGTGTTACTGTTTTGAAGTTATTGTGCGGAATGTACATTTCTGTATAAGGTCACTGTGACCTTGAACCTTTGCCCTACTGACCCCAAATGCGATAGGGTTTCTCCTCTCAACTAGGGCAATGTATCTATAAAGCTTTATGAGTGTAGGTATTATGGCTTCGAAGTTATCATCCGGAATGCATATTTCCATACAAGGTCACGGTGACCTTGACCTTTGACCTACTGAATACAAAAACAATAGGGATCCTCCTCACCTAGGGCAATGTACCTATGATTTCTCCGTATTAAGTTTTAAAAGTGTAAGTGTTTCGATTTTAAAGTTATCATGAGGAATGCATTTTTTCTATATAATATAACAGTGACCTTGACCTTTGACCTACTGACCCCAAAAGCAATAGGGTTCATCCTCTCATCTAGCGTGTAATGTACCCCTGAAGTTTTATGAGTGTAAGTGTTACGGTTTTATAGTTATTGTGCGGAATGCATATTTCCCTATAAGGTCACCGTGACCTTCACCTTTGACCTACTGGCCCCAAAAGCAATAGGTTTATTCCTCTCACCTAGGGCAATATACCTACGACGTTTCATGAGTGTAGGTGTTAAGGTTCCGAATTTATCATCCGGAATGTGTTTTTTCTATATGAGGTCATCGTATAAGGTCACGATGACCTTGAACTTTGACCTAATGACCTCAAAAACAATAGGGATTTTCCTCTTACCTATGTCAATGTACCTATAAAGTTCAATCCGTATATGTGTTAAGGTTTCGAATTTATCATCCGGAATGTGTTTTTCTATACAAGGTCACGGCGACCTTGACCTTTGACCTACTGACGCCAAAACAATATGGATCCTCCTCTCACCTAGAGCAATATACCTATGAAGTTTTATGAGTGTAGGTAGGTGTAATGGTTTCGGAGTTGTCGTCCGGAATACGCAATTGTTTACGGACGGACAGACGGACGGACAGACGGACAACCCCATACTATAATACGTCCAGTTTTTCAATCGGACGTGTAATAATTGATAAGAAAGAACTGTATAAGCTTCATGACCATGGTCAATATGTTGCCATGTTATGAGCTTGACGAAATGGAAGTCAAGATTTATTGGAAATGAGAAATACATTCATCGGGGCATGATGAAGATGTGTGTAAAGTTTCATGAACATAGGTCAAATACTGTTCAAGATATGGCCAAGATCTGGTTTCATTTTAAAGTGTGTCGGGCGGACGATGACGACAGACAGACAGGTGACCCAAAATGTGTGTTTAATATTTTAGAATATCTGCGGAGGATGCCATACTTCATTAATACCTATTAGTATAGCCGGACTTAACATGAAAGTAAAAGTTTACTTCTTATATTTTCTCGTATACCGTTTTATTACACGTTGTTAAACCTGTGTACCGTTTTATGGTGCGCTAATTGACAATTTTGCCATAACACACCCTTAAAATGCCTTTTTTAAAACAAATTTACTGTGTCTGAGCATCTATTTGAGTGTTTATTGTATGATAAGCAAAAACAAAATATTTGCAGGGATGTATATGAATGAAAATGTCGGGTTTTATACATGACCTGTCCATCCGAAAACGACGAAAAACGTCCTTTCTCACGAATGATTGAAAAAAAGTAGAGAATGTTCGGTTAAAACGATACGAGAAAATAAAACTTCAGTCCTTTCCGGTTCGTATGCACTATTTCATATCCTAAAAACCTGGACATTTCTACACAAACAACGTGGTTTTCGTGGCGCAGTCGGTAGCGCGGCGGATTTGTAACCGGAGGCCCCGGTTCAATCCTCCGTGGTGCCACTGAGTTCCGTCGGTGTGTTCTTGGGCAAGACACATTACCTTAGCCTCGTCCGTCGGATGGGGACGTAAACCGGGCGGTCCCGTGTATCGGTCTATCCTCCGAGCACGTTAAAGAACCATAGGAATCTATTCGATAATAAGAGTAGGGCAGGTTCCCGGATTCCTATGTATCCTTCCCCTCTCTCTGGGGCGGCTCTAAATAACCTATACTGTGTTGATGAGCCGTTAAACAACATTCAATGGTTTTCTTACCTCAGTCGCCTATCCCCAAATGACGTCGCCAGGAACGTTAGCAAAACCGTAAATTCAACATTTATATATATGACGCGTTTTAGGTTAGACGCGGTGGTAACATTCCTCATATTTGGGTGTAGTCTACTCGTTCGTGATTGGTGCAATTTTCTGTTGATGTCAAAGAAAGTATGTCACGTGATGTAAACAATGTTGATTTCATTGTGAAAAATGACAATATGTTTGTTTCAAATACATGTTTTTGATGAAAATTAAATGTTAAAACTTATTGTTTTATTCTAATTATTCGTTTATACATTAAAAATGCGTATGCAATAAAAAGGTTATTAGATTTGTATTGGGTGGGTGGGTGCACGGGAAAAGCGACTTACTGTTTGCCTGTCGGATTCGAATGATAGAAAAACGTTCTACTCAGTACAAATCGGCATATACTCGCTTTGCACTTACAAACTCTAAAAACAGGTTCAATGTAATTCATCGAACTTTAAATTATTTAAGAGACACGCTCGTAAATTATATATTGCTTTCCGCTCTGTTCAAACACACATAAAACATTTGTGATCTATTCTCCACAATAATTAAAAAAAAACTCAGGTGTTCACATTATACCAATAAATGGTACATTCTAAAAGAATAACAAACAATAGAAGGGTGTTAATTCGTACAGGCAAACATTTACTTGTATTCGAATTTTTAAAGAGCGGGTACATTATTTAGAAACGCTTTAAATTCCCGACACTGGATCGATGCGATACAAAATAAATACATTCTGCGTCGGCCTGACGCCGGATCCATAAAACGATAAAATAATGACTGTGTCCGCCCGACGCCGGATCGATACAATGCAAAATAATACATTCTGCGTCGGCCTGACGCCGGATCCATAATATGACAAAATATTGACTGTCCGCCCGACACCGGTTTCGATAAAATACAAAATAAATACATTCTGCGTCGGTCTGACGCCGGATTCAAAAACGATAATATAGTGACTGTGTCGGCCCGACACCGGATCGATACAATACAAAATAAATACATTCTACGTCGGCCTAACGCCGGATCCATAAAACGACAATATAGTGACTGTGTCCGCCCGACACCGGATCGATACAATAAATACAAAATAAAAAAAATCTACGTCGGCTTGACGCCGGATCCATAAAACGACAATATAGTGGTTGTGTTCGCCCGACACCGGATCGATACAATACAAAATAAATACATTCTGCGTCGGCCTGAAGCCGTATTCATGAACTACAATATAGTGTCTGTGACCGCCCGACACCGGATCGATACAATACAAAATAAATACATTCTGCGTCAGCCTGACGCCGGATACATAAAACGACAATATAGTGGATGTGTCCGCCTGACACCGGATCGATACAATACAAAATAAATACATTCTGCATCGGCACCTCATGCCGGATCCATAAAAAACGACAGTATAGTGACTGTGTCCACCCGACACCGGATCGATACAATACATAAAATAAATACATTCTACGTCGGCCTGACGCCGGATTCATAAAACGACAGAATAGTAATTAGGTCCGCCCGACACCGGATCGATACAATACAAAATAAATACAGTCTCCGTTGGCCTGACGCCGGGTCAACAAAAACGACAATATATGAACTGTGTCCGCCCGACACCCAATCGATACAATACAAAAGTAATACTTTCCGGATCGGCCTGATGCCGGATCCGTCAAATGACAATATAGTACATTCTGAGTCGGGCTGACGCCGGATCCATAAAAGGACAAAATAGTAACTGTGTCCGCCTGGCACAAGATCGATACTATACAAAATGAATACATTCTTTGTCGACCTGACGCCGGATCCATAAAATGCGATTTAGTGACTGTCCGCCCGACACCGGATCGATACAATACAAATTAAATACATTATGCGTCGGCCTGACGCTGGATCCGTAAAATGACAGTTTAGTGACTGTGTCCGCCCGACACCGGGTCGATACAATACAAAATAAATGCATTCTGCGTCGGCCTGACGCCGGATCCATAAAATAATAAAATAGTAACAGTGTCCGCCCGACACCGGAGCGATACAATACAATATAAATACATTCTGCGTTGGTCTGACGCCGGATCCATAAAATGACAAAATAGTGAATGTGTCCGCCCGACACCGGATCGATACAATACAACATAAATACATTCTGCGTTGGTCTGACGCCGGATCCATAAAATGACAAAATAGTGAATGTGTCCACCCGACACCGGATCAATACAATACAACATAAATGCTTTATCCGTCAGCTGACGCGGACCCATAAAATTAACGTAAACTGTCTGTGTCGACCCGACGCATAGTGAAGCACAAGTCTAATATTTAAAGAAATCGACGCATGGGGATATTTAAAGAAAATACCCGTTTGTGAAGCACAAACCCCGAATATAACCTTTCCGTTATTTCGATATAAATGTGATTCCTGAATTTCAAAATATTCTGAATGATCGTTTAATACTGTCGTATCTGTACACTTTTCTTCGTTAAAAGTATATATATTAAAAAAGTACTTATCATTTATCGTTGTATCTGTTCCTTGCACTAGTGTCTGACTCTCTTTAAATTGCGGCAGCCCTGAAGCTGAAGTGGCGGATATCGGACAAAATAAATGCATTCTGTTATATCGTTTATAGCGTTAAAGGTATTTTCTTTAAATATCACCATGCGTCGGTTTCTTTAAATATTAGACGTGTGATTCACCATGAGTCGGGTCGACGTTAATTTTATGGGTCCGCGTCAGGGTTTGTTTATTTCGGACAAACCCTCCTGAAGTGTCCTCTGTTACCAGACTCGAAGCACGTATCGTGTTCGGTTGCTGTTCTTGGCCCACGAAAAGAACTGGTCTGTTTGTTGTTCATTTGTTGTATGAAGGTCCGCCGGCCCGTTGGGAGTGTTGAAGTGAAACAATCCGGGACCTTGAAAACGCGCTCTGGATTGTTCTCGCGTCTGTGTTTACCTTCCCGGCTCCTCCGCTGATTCCAGAGTTGTAAGAACTTCTGGATGTAGCGAATTGACTGTTTGCCTGACGGATTCGAATACAGTACACGTCAGCGTATACTCGCTTTGCACGTGTAAACGAGTATATAGCGCCCTCTAGAAACCGGTTGAACCCTGTATGAACAGGTTCAATGCAACTCATAGAACTTTAAATTATTAAAGAGACACTCTCATAAATTATTTTGATATTTGGTTAACAAAACGTATTACAGTCCGGACTCGATCATTTGGCGTTGTTGTGGTTCAAACCAATACAATAATATAACACTGACAGGTAAAACAGGCGTTGGACTAACATAGAGTACTTTTTGTGATAGTATAGTATACTTAAAATGTGAACTAACTGACGTATAGAGCGCGTGGCGCAGTGCCTAGTGGTCTGCAGTTGTAATCATTATACATTAACCCGCACTGGTTCGAATCTCACACGGGGCTTTTTCTTGTCTTTTATGACAGTTACACGTGTTAATTGTTTTATTGTTTTATCTCTTTTCTCGTGCATGTGCACAGACACTGGCTTTGAATGTTAGGTTATACATGAATTAGATATATCATTATACATTTTTGTTGTGTCCGTCATCTGATTTGAACCCTGAAGTAAAAGTTATATGATTGACAGTCCACAAGTCTGACCACTACACCACGAATCCGTATTTGCGTTTAGTAATGCAGTATTGTTACTTAAATATTTAAATACCCGAAGTCAATGATAATTTTCCGATAATTTACCTGCTCACCCTACAATTTAGCGTTAACGCCAAGTTATCGAGACCGGACTATACTTACGAACCGATCTGCGGTGTTTTGTTACGTATACATAGGAGTTATTCATTTTGGCTCGCTGACAATATATGTTGTATGTACTATTAGTGCATGTGTGTGCGTGTGTGTGCGTGTGTGTGTGTGTGTGTGGTGGGGCGGGCGAAGAATTATGCAGGGAGAGGTAGCACACTTTCAAATTATTTCAGGTTGATTCAGTAAACTACGTTCAGGTGTGGGGATTGGGGTGGGTGGCGCGGTTGGGGAGGTGGCGGGGAGGAGGGGGTGTGGGGGTGGTAGTGGGTGAGTGCAGGAGAGTAAAAGAAGTAGCCGATACGGTTTGTTTGTACAGTATTGGTAACATTTATATAACAACTCCTAATATTATGAAACAGCGAAGTTCTTAAACAAGGGTAAGCAAATTAAATGCCCGCATTGAGTTCTAAAATGAAATGCACGTTTTTAAAACATCCTTCTCGTCAAGAAAGATTGGTGATCTTTCTAATTCCTGTTTCTCGAAACATTTCCCTGTTTCAAAACTTCTCAACTCTCGCCGCTGCGAGTTCGAATCCCACTGGGAGCTCGACGTGTTAGTGAGAACGTGTCGATTCTTATGGGTGGCTGGAGGTATACAACACTGGTTCTACCCAGGAAAAGGTGGTAGGTCTGCTTCCGCCACAAAAAAAATCTTCCATCATATATAGCCTAAAATGTGCTGAAAATTACGTAAAACATCATTCAACCATCCAACCAACCAACCAACGAAACACTTCGCATTCAAGTTACCTTAATGGGACACACGGCAATCTTGAAGTTTATATCAAGCTGAAATTAAAGTTCCACTGACACACTTTAAAATGCTTATTGTTATATATGTTTTGAATTGAATGGTAAAAAAACTAAAATAAAAAAAAACTTTGAAAAAGAAATACTTGTAAAAACAACAGGTATATTTCCCTTCAAGATGAAGTTACCTCCCCTTCATGTTAGTTTTGCCCTATAGATGGCGCTCCACGCTGATGACGTAGATTTTGCCATGCGGAAATTTCCCTGTTGAGGTACAGATACGATTTATCATAGACCTACATGGATTTATCATATAACTATTCTGACACAAATAATATGGAGCAAGAATTACTTCTCGATTTATTTATCTAGTATCATTTTGAATCTAAACCTGCTTGCATATAATTAAAGAAAATGTTGAGTTTCCCTTTCTTTACGCTAGGTCACAGACCTAATAACAAATAGATTGGACACTAGGAAAATGATTTAAATTTCACGTGGCACGGTGCGAAAAATTCACAAAATATTTCCCAACTTCAAACACTCATACATGATTGTATAGACTTCTGAATATCTTCGTTTCATAACATTATGTAATTATGGAAACGGATTGATATAAGCTAAAAGCTTTTTTCCGAATCCACGTTTTCAAATTGTGTTAAATTTATTATAATATTGTGTAACCATAATAATTGTATACATTTGAGAATAAAAATATTGTTTAAACTAAACACTCATATAATGAAGAGTTTTATAAATACAAGATTCATTCATGTCAAATCCCATCACAAATTTAATTTTCATTCCAATGATAGTATTTTACTTTCTCTTACGTTTAGAGCGAAACAGGAGTTTGACGGAAACTTTGACTATGTCAAAATCTTGATTTTTAAGAGAAAAGCGAAAAATGATGACATTTTTAACATTAAACATCTTTTTATATAATTTCTTATTTTGAAAATAAACATAAATTATTATAATCCCATTTTACTATTCACTATGAATCTTTTGAATGTATTCTCATCAAAATCAGTGAATAATTGAGAGAGGAGATAGAAGGAAAAGTTAAGGTGCCACGTGATATTTTGGTTACTTTATTGGTTAAGGTGGGAAGTTTCCTATCTGTTTATTAATATGTCTGTGGCTAGGTTTACACATAGTATTGGTGTAATAAAAAATCACTGAATAAAGGCAACAGTTAATAATATGCAAAAACGCCAAGTTGTTCCTATAATTAATATAAGGATTAAAACAAATGCAAGTATGTAGAAAAACTAATGGGATGTCGTGAGACTTTTAATAAATCAAGTTTGCCGTTTGTCCCTTTAAGACCATATACAAATGCTTTGAGATTAATCGTTTTCAGATCACCCTTAGTATAACTATCGCTATCGCTGGGCAACCCCACTCCCACCCCAACAACCCACCCCCTCCCCCACACCACTTAGCCGTTTTTTAAAGGGACACCCACCCATCTCCTTTAAAGGTTAAAGGGATACATGGCAATCTGTATTTTTTTTTATTGTTTTTTTAAAACTCGGGACGTCCCATTATTTTTCTACATGACTTGCATCAAACTTTATATTAAGGCCAAATGTATCGCATTGATGCAAAGTGTATCACAAATAAAGAGGTTCATAAGTAAGCTAAATGTGTAAAGGAATCACTTCTTTACATAACACATTTAATTATGCTATTAAGTTGTTTACATATACATTGTATGTAAGGTTTATTCTCAGGCACTTATTTGTAAAGTTTATTCTCAGGTACATATATGTAAGGTTTATTCTCAGGTATATATATGGAAGGTTTATTCTCAGGTATATATATGTAAGGTTTATTCTCAGGTATATATATGGAAGGTTTATTCTCAGGTACATATGTGTAAGGTTTATTCTCAGGTATATATATGGAAGGTTTATTCTCAGGTACATATATGTAAGGTTTATTCTCAGGTACATATATGTAAGGTTTATTCTCAGGTATATATATGGAAGGTTTATTCTCAGGTACATATATGGAAGGTTTATTCTCAGGTACATATATGTAAGGTTTATTCTCAGGTACATATATGTAAGGTTTATTCTCAGGTACATATATATGGAAGGTTTATTCTCAGGTATATATATATGGAAGGTTTATTCTCAGGTACATGTATGGAAGGTTTATTCTCAGGTACATATATGTAAGGTTTATTCTCAGGTATATGTATGGAAGGTTTATTCTCAGGTATATATATGTAAGGTTTATTCTCAGGTATATATATGTAAGGTTTATTCTCAGGTATATGTATGGAAGGTTTATTCTCAGGTATATATATGTAAGGTTTATTCTCAGGTATATGTATGGAAGGTTTATTCTCAGGTACATATATGTAAGGTTTATTCTCAGGTACATATATGTAAGGTTTATTCTCAGGTATATATATGTAAGGTTTATTCTCAGGTATATATATGTAAGGTTTATTCTCAGTTACATATATGTAAGGTTTTATTCTCAGAGAGAGAATGAGTTCGTGCGTGCGTGTGTGTGAGGTATTGCGTGTGTGTGTGTGTGCGTGTTGGCGTGCGTACGGGTATGCATGTCATGAATTGTGTATATTATGTTCTGAAACGAGATACTATATGCATAAGTCAAAATAAAATATATGTTCTGTTCTGTTCTATATATTTTATAAGTGACTCTCAAATAAACAATAAAATCTCCAGGTTGGCGTACATTGAAGATTATTTAATTATTCTTTCGAAATCTTGTTGTTCTCGTAGCTTTGTGCGCCTATTATAAAGGTCTTATATAACATCGATTTTTACGTCGAAAGTGATCAGTGAGATTATGGATAATCCTTTTGGGATTAGGTATTAGTGCAACAAACGCTAACACAAAGCTTTGCTATTTAAGAACATCGATCTTGATAATAATATAGTAAACCAAGCGTATTAACAGAGACATTCAGACATAGATACTGTCTGTATAGCACTGCTACCGTCTGCTGTTGCTGCTGATACTGTTGTCGCTGCTATTTCTATTACAACAACAACAACACTTATAGTCACCATTTATACATGTATATCTTTGCTCGAATATGACCCTGGACTCAGTACATTATATGAAAAACCCAGTTCATATAAAGACAGAAAGAGGAGGAAGAAGAAGAAAGATAAGTGGAAAAAGAAGAAAAATATGAAAATGAAAAAAAAAAAAGAAGTGGAAGAAGTAAAAGAAGAAAATGAATACAAATAAGTAGAAGTTAAGAAAATCCACCACCACCGCCGCCGACGTCGCCGCCTCCGACGACGTCGACTACAACTACTACTATCACTGTTACAACAACTACTACTACTACTACTACTACTGCTACTATTGTGTATAATTTGTATCAAAAGAGTATATATTTCTGATGAAGTATTTCAGGGATGATTAAGCATGTATACCATGGATCTACCATATCAGATTAAACGTTGTACTAACATATTTGTCATATAATCGAACTACGGACAATAATCCGATGTCTGTACTAGCACAAACGTCTGCCTGTGTAGTGGTAGAACGTCTGCGCTTACAGCTGAGACTGCGGTTCAATGAATTTGAAATTCCGTAATCACAAAATGCAAGAAATAATATTGAAATGGTGTTATATGACACCTGTAATGTGGTGTCGAAGGTCAAGTCCCATCTGTAAAAAAAACAACATCTACGATAAACTGGACGTTGTTGATCAACCATTGGTGTCCTTTATTCAAATGTAATAAAAGTAAATACAACTTCGACCAGGAAAGGCAGCAGTCAGAGAACTTTGAAGCCATCCCAAAATTCGCAATTTGAAACAACAATGTCATGGAATTGTGTGACATCACAAACATAAACGGTTTGACAACAGGGGTACCGCCTTGAAATGGTGAGTGGCAAAAAGGTCGCCGTTAAATGGTGAGTGGCAACAAGGTCGCCGGTAAATGGTGAGTGGCAACAAGATCGCCGGTAAATGGTGAGTGGCAACAAGGTCGCCGGTAAATGGTGAGTGGCAACAAGGTCGCCGGTAAATGGTGAGTGGCAACAAGGTCGCCAGCGATTTATGGGCTTTATGGGGGTGAGGATGGGGTTGGTGGGAGGGTGGTGGAGCGGGTAGGGTTGCAAGTGAACACTCAGTTTCAATCATTTTCAATTGTGATAACTTGTTTCTCCTTTCTTTTTTTTTGCTAATCACACTTTATAATGACACGATAGATGTTTCATTTATGTAATTTTACGCCCCGTGACAATACAGTTGCATAACCGCATATTTTCTTTTGAGCTACACAGTATTTGGAAAACTATTGTGTGGGGTTGGTGGTGGGGTGGGCTATGGGAATGGAGGTAATCGAGGGGTTCCAACCATACTTTAACCCTCCTGTTCCTTCGCCTAGATAAGACATATATTCCCCTTACATGTGGCGGCACACAACATGCACACTAAAAACTGTATGTTCATAATACTTCTTAATTGATTATCTGTCTTTTGAATACGAAATTGACTGATATTTAACTCCCTATATTGTGTTTGTGAAATTATCATTATTACTTTTTTTTTCTTTTTTTCTTCTTTTTTTTTCTTATCACTATTATTATTATTATTCAATTAGTTCGTATCCCATCTAACTATTCTTCGATATTCACTTGAATACCAAAACGAATTAGTATAACTTAATCTGCTATCGATACATTGTGATATTTTCCATACAGAAATGCAATAAATATAAATATAATACTATATATGTTATTTTTTTATTGCCTGAATGGTCAGAAATAAGCATTTATCTCTCTCTCTCTCTCTCTCTCTCTCTCTCTCTCTCTCTCATATAAAAAAACCCATATATAATACTATATATGATATATATATGTGTGTGTCTTAATATAGCTGTTTGTGGTTGAATGCTTAAATGTGATCCCACTCATATGAGCTATAATCGTATGTATGAATGCGCGTATATGTTAATTGTGCCCCCAGACGAGTGTGTTCTCATGTAGAGATACAGTTTATTAGTGTGTGTTGCAGCTATCCTTTTAAAATGCTTAGTGCAATACAGCGAGGATAAATAAACGCTTATACACACGCTATCCTTTTTTGGAAGTGAATGCATACGTGTGATTTCTATGTCTCTCGTCACAACTAGGCGCCCTGCCGTAGTTAGTCCTTGGTAGTTCGCAAATATTTCTCCCTATATATAATTCTGCATTGTGAAGGTGAATCTCTTACGAGATCAAAATTTCGAAAGTTGCCGTAGTGAGTTCAAATTATCTCCCTTTTATATATATATATATATATATATACATATACATATATATATACGTATCTTTTATTTATATATATATTATAATTGAATGTTGTTTAACGGCTCATCAACACAGTATATGTTATTTAGAGCCGCCCCAGAGAGAGGGGAAGGATACATAGGAATCCGGGAACCGTGCCCTACTCTTATTATCGAATAGATTCCTATGGTTCTTTAACGTGCTCGGGGGATATATATATTATACTTCTTGGATTATATACAACTATATCTCCTGCATACGATGTACAAAGTACACTTTATAGAACACTATTATATGAACAATTCCTTATGTGTTGTTTTAAACTGGGAGCACACGCCCATCTAGATAGTATTAGGTCTAAATTTGACTGAATAGAGCTACATAACAATGCCTTCTGACAGCAGATAAAATTATATTCGTTTATATCTATTATATCTATTATAATAATAGATATCTATTATAATTTGAAATGTGACGACATTTTTTTAATAAAAATGTTTTCAAATTAAATGCCAGAACAAATATTAAAACACGATTGCAATGTTTGGATGTTTCGTTCTCTAAGGCTCGAATGCGCCGGATATCCTTCGAGGGTTTCTGTTGTGATAGAGGGATCACATTTCACGATTCTAACCTACGTCACCTATACAAGTAAATACAATATAGAAAAATTGCATTGGCTAATTTTTTATTTAAATCGGCATGGTTTTGTGTGAACAAGTTAGTGTATCTTTTATAGTGGAAGCATGCCAAGAGTTAATGCAAAACAAAATAAATATGTTATATGTATTATTTTAATTGGAGATAAGCACTCTATTATTACATGAAATTAAAAGAAAGTAAAAAATTAATGTAAATTAATACTGTTTATAAAATCGGCAAATTTTAACATATTGACCATTCATTAAAAAACACACAGATAATGCATTTGCTTTAACATTGTATAGGTACGTTTTTTCAGCAAAGTAAGTGATCAAGCTAATTTTAAGGCGGAAAAAATAGTCCGCTGCTGTGTTTTAAGTATAACGCGTTTTCAGTGATACTGACCGTGTTATGTACGATCAATGTACGCAATACATGCACACTTGTTAAACACATAATACTTTTTCTTAAAACCTGCATCCATGTTTGAATAACTTACTTAAATTGTTAAGTGTTTTCCTTATCTACGAACCCCACGTGAGTGCGTGCACGTGGCTCCCGTGTTTGTGCTTCTAAAGATTCCACAAATTCTCGACGGTGTAGTGTTTTTGGTCTGCCTTGTAGCACTGTGCTAAAATCGACACTGCCTTTAGGAAAACTAACCTGTCTAGCAATCAGTTCCGTTCGTTTGACTGTGTTATTGTCACTATGAAGCTCGCTATGAGGGTCGTAGTTCGCATTTACGGTAAAACTTTCGCGGTCGTCTGTTCGAAAACTTATGGAAAAAGTATCTGATCTACCACTGCCATCCATTCTTTCAATACCACTGACTCCTCCCTTTGATTGAATGTATTCATTTGAGCTGACGGTCTGCACTGACCTAATTGTCGTCGCGGACTTCCCCGAAAGGGTCGGGTGGGGTGACAATGTCTCGGTGGCTTTACAAGCCGTTCCTCGTATCAGTTTTGATTTTCTACTTAAACCCACACTTTTTGTTTTTATTGCGTTGTTTTTAAATCCTCCTGTAAGGCTCGTACTTCCCGGCGTATACACGTGCACAGCACGTGGGGTTTGTGTCCTTGGCCTTTCCCATATACTTTCAGTGTATGAGGAACTTAGATTCCCATACTCGTCCGTCGGCGTCGGTTTCGGGAAATACCTTCCCGGCACGTGTATGTTTCGTTGAAATGCCGGCCGTGGTGGTAACGCTGAATGCTTACTTGGTTTAGTTGAAGCAGACGATTTCTTAAAAGCCAGTTTTCCTTCTCCCGTGGAGTTTTGAAAAGTTCCATTCCCTGGAAAATTCAATGTTTTTGCTACCGCCCTATCTGTTTCGTTTGTTTTCATTTCACTTTGACTGTCGTTCGATTTAGCTGGATAATTGTCCAGTTCATTTGTCACTCTCCGCGTTACCACGTACGTGTTTAAAACCTTTTGCGGCCCGAAAAGCCTTAACAAAAGTGAAAGTGGTAGAGGCTTTATTCCTCGTTCAACCTTAGACGCCGATACCCGGTTATAATTCTCACGAAATTTTCTCCAATCTAATTTGTTCTTTCGGAAGCCCTCGGTTTCGGAATCGATATTAAAAACGTCTGTCATTCTCCACAAATAGCCTATTAAGTATAATAAGTGATTACCTGTGCCCGCGATACACAGCCTTGATTTATGCGTCCATTTCAACTACACTTCCATTATTACCAATTCTTATTAACCGAGTGTTGATTACACCCCTCAATCGACGTGTCCATTCAAACCGAATAAAGAGCACAATAAACGCCCATATCGATCAGTCCTAGCAGACTGTAATTCTGTATATACATCCCTTTCTTACGACATATTCGATCGGTCATGACGATTTCAGCGCCTTCGATTTTTTCACTGTCAAAAAATGTTACTGATCAATGCGGTAATTTGTGTTTTATGCTCGCAGTCCATAAATAATACAAATTTCCTTCGCATCGAATGAGATACGGGTTAATGCATTTATAAATGGTTCTCCAACATATTTGTTATATAAAAAAATATACATTTAATTTATCGGTAATACTGAATAGAGGTATAAGTTGTAATATTGATCTGTACTTAACACTGCGTACCAAAATTAGCTAATCCCAGAGTGATCTGTCGTTAATACAAAAGTCGCATGATAAAAGGCTTGCCCGTTTAAAGGGAGTATTCTTTATAAATACCCGAAACAATATGATGGTTATTAATTGCAGTAAATATATAATAACACAAGATATGTTTGTGTATTAAATGTTATTGAAAGAAATGCGAACACAACCCACGAAAATAAGCCGTATCGTGTATGAAGGAGGTATATGAACAAACTGCCATAAATACTGTTTTGGCAAGACCCCTGGCTAAGTTCATAAATCAATGAATGATTATAAAAGATGGGGATCAGCGATGTGGGCAATGCCTCTGGCTAAGTTCAAGGTTCAATGGATGATTATTAAAAAATAACGGGGTCAGCGATCTGTAAGACAACTTTCTTTAGTGGGCCTTCAGTTAGTTTGAATTGTGTTTAACGAAATTTTCAGCATACATTTTAGGCTATGTATGACGGTCAATTTCTTTTTTGAATGGTGTTTTAAGGTCATTTTAGCGCATATTTTAGGCTTCAGCACATATTAGGCTATGTATGACAGTCGATTTTTAGTGGTGGCGGCAGATCACCCTCTTTTTCCCTGGTGGAACCTGTAGTGTATACCTCCCGCCATCCGTAAGAATCAACATTTTCTCACAAGTTGAGCTGCCCAGTGGGATTCGAACCCGCAGCAGTTGGGAGTAAAAAGGTTTTAAACTCAGCGTCTTTACCCGCTCGACCACAGAGGCCATTCGTGGGCCTTCAGCTGACGATAATTGGCTATTTCATTGGATGTTTGACGAACTTGCACGATCATGGTCTGTCGTTTTCTTTTCTTTCACAGAATGACAATAACACTGCAATGCTGAAGCACGATATATCTGATATCGGAGATCAACGAAGAGACAATTTAAAATATATAAAATGTTGAACAAATACAGACAAATACAGACTATTAAAATAGTTTATGGAACCGAGCCGAGGTTTCGATTAAAACACTTATACCGAGGGTTGGAATTTCCTATCTGAACCGAATACCCATGATAGATTCTTTTTCTTGCATATCAGAGACATGTCGTGCGTTGAGGCCGCCAGCTACTAACGTTTTGTATGTTTTCATGCATACCGGACGTTGGTGCGCGCGTGACTTTTATCTTTACCCATAAATATTATAAGAATCTTCCATAGGTTGGTTGAAGATAGGGAATTCCAACCCGAGGTACAAGTGTTTTTATCGGAACCGAGGCTCTGCCGAGGTTCTGATTAAAACACTTATACCGAGGGTTAGAATTCCCTATCTGAACCGAATACACATGATAGATTCTTTTTCTTGCACATCAGAGACATGTTGTACGTTGACGCCGCCAGCTACTACCGTTTTGCATGTTTTCCTGTATACCGGATGTAGGTGCGCGTGAATTTTATCTCGACCCTAGGGTGAGATGGAAATATCTAGCCCCGGTAAAATGAAGGATATCCTTGTCCGGTATGCAAGAATATAAGAATCTTTCATCGGTATCCGGTGAAGATTATAAGATTCTTGCATACAGGATAAGGAAATCCGTCAATTTACCGGGGCTAGATATTTCCATCTCACCCTAGGGTCGAGATAAAAGTCGCATCAACATCCGGTATGCTGGAAAACATGCAAAACGTTAGTAGCTGGCGTCGTCAACGCACAACATGTCTCTGACATTTAAAAAATAAATTACTTATATTGTACGACTACTGCGAAAGGTGGA
Organism: Cyrtodaria siliqua; assembly: GCA_037043455.1. Lineage (NCBI taxonomy): Eukaryota > Metazoa > Mollusca > Bivalvia > Adapedonta > Hiatellidae > Cyrtodaria > Cyrtodaria siliqua. Next base: position 32,700 of record JAWPHD010010959.1, on the reverse strand, counting down.
AACTTCGAGTTAACACGGATAAAACCAAAGTAATGATATTCAGAAAAGGTGGGATATTACCAAGAAATTTAAACTTTCACGATGGTAAACCCATATAGATAGTAAATAAATTTTCATATCTAGGTATTGTTGTTACTGCTGGGGGATCATTTGCAAATTGCCAAATAACTTTATCGGGTCAAGCACAACAAAGTTATATTTAAGCTAAATAAGTATTTATACAATTTTACCAATATTTAATTATTCCACCCAGACTATTTTAGAATTATTCGATAAGTTGGTAACACCTATACTTAACTATGGAAGTGAAGTATGGGGTTTCTGTCAGGATAAACAAATTGAACGAGTGCATATGCAGTTCTGTAAACAATTATTGGGTGTGAAAACGTCAACTCAAAAGGATTTTAGTTATGGGGAACTAGGTAGAACAGATTATGCTACGCGAAGACTATATATTAATATCAAATATTGGTTAAAGGTTATTAATACGGACGAAAGAAAGTGTATAAGTTATGTTTATAAATTAATGTTAATCGACCTAACTAATAAAACGAACACCAAAAATTGGGCCTGTTTAATTAAAAATGCTCTAGCGCAGTTGTTTTTTTTTTCGAAGAAAAGAGTGCTAGGTGTTTATATTCTGTAGGGGTATATATTTTAATTATAACTCATGAATGGATGAATGTTTACAATTTGATTGACTGCCATGTTGTCTTCAGATATGTGATGTAGTTTATATTTATAGGATATCTATATGAGGTAACAAAAAAAACAGTCACACTGTCCACTATGACCGAGAAACATAGTTTAAAATGTATATGTATTTGATTGATTTGCTCAAGTGTCTTTTCAGACTTTTTAACATTTTATATATACATTTGTAAGGTTTATGGAGGATGGCCTCGAACCCCCATAGGCATATGACGAGGCAAATAAAGTTTTCTTTATTTCTTTCACGCCTGGTAAACATTCGCTCCACAACCAAAAGGAAAACAATGAAAATTGAGCGAAAGCCACTTCCGAGAAGGAGCGAAAGCGCGGTTTTCATCAACAAACGTGAGTATGATCTACTTTTATTTCTTTTAACAAGAACAACAGAGATTTTTTCAAAAATCGAGGAATGCGTTTCCGTGTAGGCATGTAGAATACAATTTCGTCTTTTAAAAGTGTAAATTATAGCGGCTAGAACTTTTCTCCTGTCGATAGTTGGTGCAAGTTTCTCCACTGATCACACGTTCATCTTTTTTGTGGAACCTATATGCATTCAAGAAGTATTTCGATGGTGAATATCACTTGAATACCGCCCATAAATTGCTTATGCCCTAAATTTGAATGTTGAAGTTTTAATCTGAGTGATTTATGGTCAATTTTCTCGAGGTAGGGGATCGAACGTGCTGGGTAGAGCGAACGTCAAGGAGGTAGAGCGGACGCCTGTTTAATTTCACCAGCAACATACTTTGACAATGTCTATTCGAACGCAGTTGCGTCATGAACAGATGCTTTATGTAGATTTTATTACCTTTTCTTCACTCAAAACGCATTTAGCAGTGGATTAGGTGTCATTGTATACGTGTATGCGGCACAAACTTTCTTTTGAAATGAGCTCCTTTAAAAAGATCTTTAAAAGTTACGCTATTAACCTGTCTGGCTGGCTGGATTTTCTCGGCAGATAAACTTTATTGTATGCTGAAAATCTCTATCCTTATTTCAACTTTCGATTTAGGTTTGAAACTGTTCAGACATTGCTTATCTTGTATGCAGTTGCTTCCCTTTAAAAAGAACTCCATTTGCATATACGCGATCAACGAATATACGTGTATTCAATGTTCACTAACATATAATTGAATGTAGTTGAGAAATGTGTTTATTTGATAATTCTACCTAATTCTACCCAAAGTTAAAAAGTATCTCAAACAAATATACATATACTCGTATTAGGAAAACAAAAATCAATATCAACTATGATCAATTTTGTTCAAGTTTGATGCAAAACTGGACCTGAAATGAATATCGCAGACGTGTATGTGTCAGAAATGTATCGTTTATTAGATATAAATAACCTAACTTTGAACGATGTAAAGGAGCTTATTTCCAAAGTAAGTTTGTGCCGCAGCACATACAGTGACACCTAATCCACTGCTAAATGCGTTTTGAGTGAAGAAAAGGTAATAAAATCTACAAAAAGCATCTGTTCATGATGCAACTGCGTTCGAGTCGACATTGTCAAAGTACGTTGCTTGTGGAATTAAACAGACGTCCGCTCCACCTCCTTGACGATCGCTGTACCCCCAGCTCGTTCGCTACCCTGCCTCGAGAAAATTGACCATAAATCACACAGATTAAAACTTCAACATTCAAATTTAGGGCATAAGTAATTTATGGGCGGTATTCGAGTGATATTCACCATCGAAATACTTCTTGAATGTAAATATGTTCCAAAAACAAGTTGAAAGTATGATCAGTGGAGAAACCTGTACCAACTTTCGACAGGAGAAAAGTTCTAGCCGCTATAATTTACACTTTTAAAAGCCGAAATCGTATTCTACATGAAGTATAAATATGACTACACGGAAACACATTCCCCGATTTTTTGAAAAAATCTCTGTTGTTCTTGTTAAAAGAAATAAAAGTAGACCATACTCACGTTTGTTGATGAAAACTTCGCTTTCGCTCCTTCTCGGAAGTGCCTTTCGCTCAATTTTCATTGTTCTCCTTTTGGTTGTGGAGAGAATGTTTAGCAGGCGTGTACATCGAGATAAGAACCATAGATATACCTTGATCTACTGTTTACACTTCATTGATGCTGGTTATTTTCATCAATATTGGCCTTTCAAACTTCATAATCAAAAATATTCACTTACAGAATACAAATAAATTAGATCCAGTATTTCTTGGAATCTAATTTTAATATAAAGTGTCCCTTTAATCCAAATTTAGTTTAAGTATTTCCTTGTGTAGTTCTCCACAATAGTCCAAATACGACAATGTCACTTTTAGAACAGCACAATATGTTTTTAATATAAATCCTCTCTCAATATATATTTCAATCCAAAAACCAGAATCAATGGATGATTATTAAAAAATAACGGGGAATGTATACTATTCATGTATCTGTTTATAAAGTTAGAATATGCTAGGGTTATTGGTGTCTTGGAAACAGAGTTAAACGTAATGCCTATGTTTAGTTATGATGTTTATTAGGCCATCCTTAAACATATTTATGTTTGCCCTTTCCCGACCCTAATTTCAAATTTTAGGTCGGTAGGTAGCCAAATATTATTTGTTTTATTATTATTATTTTTATAACAAAAACAAAGTTACAAAAATTGAGAGAAAATATATTTGGGTAGGGCCCTTTCTTTCGGTCGGGAAAGGGCAAACATTATTTTTGTTTTATGTATTTGGGCTCCTTTCATCACTTTCCGTTTATTTCTTATATTAATATAGTTTGATTGCCAAAAAAACAAAGCAAAAAAACAAAGCAACAAAAAGAAAGCGATAAAAACTACAACAACAACAACAACTACAACAAAACATGCAGCTATGCGACAGGCCATATATGGTTAATGCGTATATGACAACACTGATGAGTTCATAATCGATTTTACACAATATCGTGTTTAATAATGATAACATTGTTTGTACTGGAAGTATTGAAAGCAGTTCGGCGATATTTGTTGCAATCGATATATTCCATTATTTCAATAAAACATACTTAAATTGGAGTGTTCAATGTGAAAAGCTGGCTCTCAAGCGATATTAAATAATAATTAGATATATAGATACTATATAATACATTTGTAATAAATAACATGCACAAACAATAAAACGTGCAATGCACATGCCCCCCAGTGCTTGAGTATTTCGTGTTCTATTATATTAAATAAATGGCGTTGCTGCAAGTTTGTCTCGGCATTGTTGTTGGCTTTGCTACTTGCTTGTAGTTTATTATTAATTAGAAACGTGCAGACGCCCACTGAATTCAGATCAACAATGTGCATTATTTCAGGTTAATAATGTTTAAAATATATTGAGACAGCATACATTGATTTCAGTTTCCAAAATCCGCGATTTATAACAGAAACCATTCGTCTTTTAATAAACAAGTCCCAACAAAGTTGTGTTTTAGACTGCTTCAATGCACATGTCCCGTTTTACAAACTCAAACAACTCAATTTAAATTGACGGCTGTGTAGCAGTGTAGATGACCTGCGAAGCTTGTTGGTTTTTAAGACAAACGTTTAGAACAGTTCTTCTAGAAAAAAAAAGAAGTTTGTCGAGATTCTGGTATCGTCTCTGATTGGCTGATCCAGATGCACATTCCATCGAAGATATAAAGAACCACAGGAAGACACTAAATTAAAAAATAAAAAAGAGGAAAACTTCATTATTGTGACGAACAAAATGTGGATGTTCAAAAATACTATAATAACAAAATAATAATTACAGACACGTGTTTCCGGTTGAATTCTTTTTTTTCTGCACAACGTGTCCAGACGTTTGTATCTACAATCAAGCGTGGAAGATGATCAAGACTAAGTTGTGTTTCCTTTAGTCGTCGCTAGCCAATCTCTACCCAGAGATGTCGAGACTTGTATCAGTATAGTAAGAAGTCTTATTTTTCATTGCTGGTATCGACATACAACACTATAGTGACCCAGTGAAGTAAGGAGTCTTACTTATCACTGCTGGTATCCACTTACAACACTATAGTGACCCAGTGAAGTAAGAAGTCTTACTTTTCACTGCTTGTATCCACATACAACACTATAGTGACCCAGTAAAGTAAGAAGTCTTACTTTCCACTGCTTGTATCCACATACGATACAATAGTGACCCAGTGAAGTAAGAAGTATTACTTTTCACTGCTGGTATCCACATACAACACTATAGTGACCCATTAAAGTAAGAAGTCTTACTTTCCATTGCTTGTATCCACATACAACACTATAGTGACCCAGTAAAGTAAGAAGTCTTACTTTCCACTGCTTGTATCCACATACGATACAATAGTGACCCAGTGAAGTAAGAAGACTTACTTTTCACTGCTGGTATCCACATACAACACTATAGTGACCAAGTGAAGTAAGAAGACTTACTTTTCACTGCGTGTATCCACATACAACACTATAGTGACCAAGTGAAGTATGAAGTCTTACTTTTCACTGCGTGTATCCACATACAACACTATAGTGGCCCAGCGAAGTATGAAGTCTTACTTTTCACTGCGTGTATCCACATACAACACTTTAGTGGCCCAGTGAAGTATGAAGTCTTACTTTTCACTGCGTGAATACACATACAACACTATAGTGACCCAGTGAAGTAAGAAGACTTAATTTTCACTGCTGGTATCCACATACAACACTATAGTGGCCCAGTGAAGTAAGAAGACTTACTTTTCACTGCGTGTATCCACATACAACACTATAGTGGCCCAGTGAAGTAAGAAGTCTTACTTTTCACTTCGTGTATCCACATACAACACTATAGTGACACAGTGAAGTATGAATTCTTACTTTTCACTGCGTGTATCCACATACAACACTTTAGTGGCCCAGTGAAGTAATGAGTCTTAATTTTCAAAGCCGGTATCCACATACAATCAACACTATAGTGACCCAGTGAAGTAAGAAGTCTTACTTTTCACTGCGTGTATCCACATACAACACTATAGTGGCCAAGTGAAGTAAGAGGACTTACTTTTCACTGCGTAAATCCACATACAACACTATAGTGACACAGTGAAATATGAATTCTTACTTTTCACGGCGTGTATCCACATACAACACTTTAGTGGCTAAGTGAAGTATGAATTCTTACTTTTCACTGCGTGAATACACATACAACATTATGGTGACCCAGTGAAGTAAGAAGACTTAATTTTCACTGCTGGTATCCACATACAACACTATAGTGACCCAGTGAAGTAATGTCTTAATTTTCACAGCCGGTATCCACATACAACCAACACTATAGTGACCCAGTGAAGTAAGAAAACTTACTTTTCACTGCTTGTATCAACATACAACAATATAGTGACCCAGTAAAGTAAGAAGTCTTACTTTCCACTGCTTGTATCCACATACGATACAATAGTGACCCAGTGAAGTAAGAAGTATTACTTTTCACTGCTGGTATCCACATACAACACTATAGTGGCACAGTGAAGTATGAAGTCTTAATTTTCACTGCTGGTATCCACATACAACACTATAGTGACCCTATGAAGTATGAAGTCTTACTTTTCACTGCGTGTATCCACATACAACACTATAGTGGCCAAGTGAAGTAAGAATACTTACTTTTCACTTCGTGTATCCACATACAACACTATAGTGACACAGTGAAGTATGAATTCTTACTTTTCACCGCGTGTATCCACATACAACACTTTAGTGGCCCAGTGAAGTATGAAGTCTTACTTTTCACTGCGTGAATACACATACAACACTATAGTGACCCAGTGAAGTAAGAAGCCTTACTTTTCACAGCTGGTATCCACATACAACACTATTGTGGCCCAGTGAAGTATGAAGTCTTACTTTTCACAGCTGGTATCCACATACAACACTATAGTGACCCAGAGAAGAATACTTACTTTTCACTGCATGTATCCACATACAAAACTATATAGTGACCCAGTGAAGTAAGGAGTCTTACATTTCACTGCTGGTATCCACATACAACCCTATAGTGACCCAGTGAAGTAGGAAGACCTATTTTTCACTGCTGGCATCCACATACAACACTATAGTGGCCCAGTGAAGTAAGAAGACCTATTTTTCACTGATTGTATCCACATACAACACTATAGTGACCCAATAGTAAGGAGTCTTACATTTCACTGATTGTATCAACATACAACACTATAGTGACCCAGTGAAGTAAGTAGAGTTACTTATCACTGCTAGTATCCACATACAACCTTATAGTGAACCAGTGAAGTAAGGAGTCTTACTTTTTACCGCGTGTATACACATATAACACTATAGTGACCAAGTGAAGTATGAAGTCTTACTTTTAACTGATGGTATCCACATACAACACTATAGTGAACCAGTGAAGTAAGAAGACTTACTGTTCACTGCTTGTATCCACATACAACCCTATAGTGACCCAGTGAAGTAAGGAGCCTTACTTTTCATTGCGTGTTTCCACATACAGCACTGTAGTGACCCAGTGAAGTAAGAAGTCTTACTTTTCACTGCCGGTATCCACATACAAAACTATAGTGACCCAGTGAAGTAAGAAAACTTACTTTTCACTGCTTGTATCCACATACAACACCATAGTGACCCAGTAAAGTAAGAAGTTTTACTTTTCACTGCGTGTATCCACATACAACACTTTAGTGGTCCAGTGAAATATGAAGTCTTACTTTCCACTGCGTGAACACACATACAACACTATAGTGACCCAGTAAAGTAAGAAGTCTTACTTTTCACTGCTGGTATCCACATACAACACTATAGTGATCCAGTGAAGTATGAAAACTTACTTTTCACTGCTTGTATCCACATACAAAAATATAGTGACCCAGTAAAGTAAGAAGTTTTACTTTTCACTGCGTGTATCCACATACAACACTTTAGTGGCCCAGTGAAGGATGAAGTCTTACTTTTCACTGCGTGAATACACATACAACACTATAGTGGCCCAGTGAAGTATGAAGTCTTACTTTTCACTGCTGGTATCCACATACACCACTATAGTGACCCAGAGAAGAATACTTACTTTTCACTGCATGTATCCACATACAACACTATATAGTGACCCAATAGTAAGGAGTCTTACTTTTCACTGCTGGTATCCACATACAACACTATAATGACCAAGTGAAGTAGGGAATCTTACTTTTCACTGCTGGTATCCACATACAACCCTATAGTGACCCAGTGAAGTGAGGAGCTTTACTTTTAACTGCGTGTTTCCACATACAACACTGTAGTGACCCAGTGAAGTAAGAAGTCTTACTTTTCACTGCCGGTATCCACATACAACACTATAGTGACCCAGTGAAGTAAGAAAATTTACTTATCACTGCTTGTATCCACATACAACACTATAGTGACCCATTAAAGTAAGAAGTCTTACTTTTCACTGCGTGTATCCACATACAATACTTTAGTGGCCCAGTGAAATATGAAGTCTTACTTTTCACTGCGTGAATACACATACAACACTATAGTGACCCAGTGAAGTAAGAAGTCGCACTTTTCACTGCTGGTATCCACATACAACACTATAGTGATCCAGTGAAGTATGAAAACTTACCTTTCACTGCTTGTATCCACATACAACACTATAGTGACCCAGTAAAGTAAGAAGTTTTACTTTTCACTGCGTGTATCCACATACAACACTTTAGTGGCCCAGTGAATGATGAAGTCTTACTTTTCACTGCGTGAATACACATACAACACTATAGTGGCCCAATGAAGTATGAAGTCTTACTTTTCACTGCATGTATCCACATACAACACTATAGTGACCCAGAGAAGAATACTTACTTTTCACTGCATGTATCCACATACAACACTATATAGTGACCCAATAGTAAGGAGTCTTACTTTTCACTGCTGGTATCCACATACAACACTATAATGACCAAGTGAAGTAGGGAATCTTACTTTTCACTGCTGGTATCCATATACAACACTAAAGTGACCCAGTGAAGTAAGAAGACTTACTTTTCACTGCTTGTATCAACATACAACACTATAGTGACACAGAGAAGTAAGAAGACTTACTTTTCACTGCTTATATCCACATACAACACTATAGTGACCCAATAGTAAGGAGTCTTACTTTTCACTGCTGGTATCCGCATACAACACTATAGTGGCCCAGTGAAGTAAGAAGACCTATTTTTCACTGATTGTATCCACATACAACCTTATAGTGACCAAGTGAAGTATGAAGTTTTACTTTTAAATGATGGTATCCACATACAACACTATAGTGATCCAGTGAAGTAAGAAGACTTACTGTTCACTGCTTGTATCCACATACAACCCTAAAGTGACCCAGTGAAGTAAGGAGCCTTACTTTTCACTGCGTGTTTCCACATACAACACTGTAGTGACCCAGTGAAGTAAGAAGTCTTACATTTCACTGCCGGTATCCACATACAACACTATAGTGACCCAATGAAGTAAGAAACTTACTTTCACTGCTTGTATCCACATACAACACTATAGTGACCCAGTAAAATAAGAAGTTTTACTTTTCACTGCGTGTATCCACATACAACACTTTAGTGGCCCAGTGAAATATGAAGTCTTACTTTACACTGCGTGAATAAACATACAACACTATAGAGACCCAGTGAAGTAAGAAGTCTTAATTTTCACTGCTGGTATCCACATACAACACTATAGTGATCCAGTGAAGTGTGAAAACTTACTTTTCACTGCTTGTATCCACATACAACACTATAGTGACCCAGTAAAGTAAGAAGTTTTACTTTTCACTGCGTGTATCCACATACAACACTTTAGTGGCCCAGTGAAGGATGAAGTCTTACTTTTGACTGCGTGAATACACATACAACACTATAGTGGCCCAGTGAAGTATGAAGTCTTACTTTTCACTGCTGGTATCCACATACACCACTATAGTGACCCAGTGATGTAAGGAGTCTTACAGTTCACTGCTGGTATCCACATACAACACTATAGTGACCCAGTGAAGTACGAAGTCTTACAGTTCACTGCTGGTATCCACATACAACACTATATAGTGACCCAGTGAAGTAAGGTTTCTTACAGTTCACTGCTGGTATCCACATATAAAACTATAGTGACCCAGTGAAGTAATAAGTCTTTATTTTCACAGCTGGTACCCACATACAACACTATAGTGACCCAGTGAAGTACGAAGTCTTACTTTTCACTGATGATATCCACATACAACTCTATAGTGACCTAGTTAAGTAAGAATACTTACTTTTAACTGCTTGTATCCACATACAATACTATAGTGACCCAGTGAAGTAAGAAGTCTTTTTTTTCACTGCTGGTATCCACATACAGCACTATAATGACCAAGTGAAGTAAGAAGTCTTACTTTTCAAAGCGTGTATCCACATACAACACTATAGTGACCCAATGAAGTAAAAAGTCTTACTTTTCACTGCTTGTATCCACATACATCAATATAGTGACCCAATAGTAAGGAGTCTTACTTTTCACTGCTGGTATCCACATACAACACTATAGTGACCCAATAGTAAGGAGTCTTACTTTTCACTGCTGGTATCCACATACAACACTATAGTGATCCAGTGAAGTAAGAAGTCTTACTTTTCACTGCTTGTATCCACATACAACACTATAGTGACCCGGTGAAGTAGGGAATCTTACTCTTTACTGCTGGTATCCATATACAACACTTAAGTGACCCAGTGAAGTAAGAAGACTTACTTTTCACTGCTTGTATCAACATACAACACTATAGTGACTCAATAGTAAGGAGTCTTACTTTTCACTGCTGGTATCCACATACAACACTATAGTGATCCAGTGAAGTAAGAAGTCTTACTTTTCACTGCTTGTATCCACATACAACACTATAGTGACCCGGTGAAGTAAAAAGTCTTACTTTTCACTGCTTGTATCCACATACAACAATATAGTGACCCAATAGTAAGGAGTCTTACTTTTCACTGCTGGTATCCACATACAACACTATAGTGACCCAATAGTAAGGAGTCTTACTTTTCACTGCTGGTATCCACATACAACACTATAGTGGCCAGTGAAGTAAGAAGACCTATTTTTCACTGATTGTATCCACATACAAACTTATAGTGACCAAGTGAAGTATGAAGTCTTACTTTTAAATGATGGTATCCACATACAACACTATAGTGATCCAGTGAAGTAAGAAGACTTACTGTCACTGCTTGTATCCACATACAACCCTATAGTTACCCAGTGAAGTAAGGAGCCTTACTTTTCACTGCGTGTTTCCACATACAACACTGTAGTGACCCAGTGAAGTAAGAAGTCTTACTTTTCACTGCCGGTATCCACATACAACACTATAGTGACCCAATGAAGTAAGAAAACTTACTTTTCACTGCTTGTATCCACATACAACACTATAGTGACCCAGTAAAGTAAGAAGTTTTACTTTTCACTGCGTGTATCCACATACAACACTTTAGTGGCCCAGTGAAATATGAAGTCTTACTTTACACTGCGTGAACAAACATACAACACTATAGTGACCCAGTGAAGTAAGAAGTCTTAATTTTCACTGCTGGTATCCACATACAACACTATAGTGATCCAGTGAAGTATGAAAACTTACTTTTCACTGCTTGTATCCACATACAGCACTATAGTGACCCAGTAAAGTAAGAAGTTTTACTTTTCACTGCGTGTATCCACATACAACACTATAGTGACCCAGTGATGTAAGAGTCTTACAGTTCACTGCTGGTATCCACATACAACACTATAGTGACCCAGTGAAGTACGAAGTCTTACAGTTCACTGCTGGTATCCACATACAACACTATATAGTGACCCAGTGAAGTAAGGTTTCTTACAGTTCACTGCTGGTATCCACATATAAAACTATAGTGACCCAGTGAAGTAATAAGTCTTTATTTTCACAGCTGGTACCCACATACAACACTTTAGTGACCAAGTGAAGTAAGAAGACTTATTTTTCACTGCTGGTATCCACATACAACACTATAGTGACCCAGTGAAGTACGAAGTCTTACTTTTCACTGATGATATCCACATACAACTCTATAGTGACCTAGTAAAGTAAGAATACTTACTTTTAACTGCTTGTATCCACATACAATACTATAGTGACCCAGTGAAGTAAGAAGTCTTTTTTTTTCACTGCTGGTATCCACATACAGCACTATAATGACCAAGTGAAGTAAGAAGTCTTACTTTTCAAAGCGTGTATCCACATACAACACTACAGTGACCCAATGAAGTAAAAAGTCTTACTTTTCACTGCTTGTATCCACATACAACAATATAGTGACCCAATAGTAAGGAGTCTTACTTTTCACTGCTGGTATCCACATACAACACTATAGTGACCCAATAGTAAGGAGTCTTACTTTTCACTGCTGGTATCCACATACAACACTATAGTGATCCAGTGAAGTAAGAAGTCTTACTTTTCACTGCTTGTATCCACATACAACACTATAGTGACCCGGTGAAGTAGGGAATCTTACTCTTTACTGCTGGTATCCATATACAACACTTAAGTGACCCAGTGAAGTAAGAAGACTTACTTTTCACTGCTTGTATCAACATACAACACTATAGTGACTCAATAGTAAGGAGTCTTACTTTTCACTGCTGGTATCCACATACAACACTATAGTGATCCAGTGAAGTAAGAAGTCTTACTTTTCACTGCTTGTATCCACATACAACACTATAGTGACCCGGTGAAGTAGGGAATCTTACTCTTTACTGCTGGTATCCATATACAACACTTAAGTGACCCAGTGAAGTAAGAAGACTTACTTTTCACTGCTTGTATCAACATACAACACTATAGTGACCCAATAGTAAGGAGTCCTACTTTTCAATGCGTGTATCCACATACACCACTATAGTGACTCAATGAACTAAAAAGTCTTACTTTTCACTGATGGTATCCACATACAACACTATAGTGACCCATTTAAGTAGGGATCTTACTCTTCACTGATGGTATCCATATACAACACTATAGTGACCCAGTGAAGTAGGGATCTTACTCTTCACTGCTGGTATCCATATACAACACTATAGTGACCCAGTCAAGTAGGGAATCTTACTTTTCACTGCTGGTATCCACATACAACACTTTAGTCACCCAGTGAAGTAAGGAGAATTATTTTTCACTGATTGTATCCACATACAACACTATAGTGACCAAGTGAAGTATGAAGTCTTACTTTTCACTTATGGTATCCACATACAACACTATAGTGACCAAGTGATGTAAGAAGTCTTAATTTACACTGCTTGTATCCACATACAACACTATAGTGACCAAGTGAAGTATGAAGTCTTACTTTTCACTGCGTGTATCCACATACAACTCTATAGTGGCCAAGTAAAGTAAGAAGACTTACTTTTCACTGTGTGTATCCACATACAACACTATAGTGACCCAGTGAAGTATGAAGTCTTACTTTTCACTGCGGGTATCAACATACAACAATATAGTGGTCCAGTGAAGTATGAAGTCTTACTTTTCACTGCGTGTATACACATACAACACTATAGTGACCCAGTGAAGTTAGAATACTTACTTTTCACTGCTGGTATCCACATACAACACTATAGTGGCCCAGTGAATTATGAAGTTTACTTTCAATGCGTGTATCCACATACAACACTATAGTGACCCAATGAACTAAAAAGTCTTACTTTTCACTGATGGTATCCACATACAACACTGTAGTGACCCAGTGAAGTAAGATGTCTTACTTTTCACTGCCTGTCCCCACATACAACACTATAGTGATCCAGTGAAGTATGAAAACTTACTTTTCACTGCTTGTATCCACATACAACACTGTAGTGACCCAGTAAAGTAAGAAGTTTTACTTTTCACTGCGTGTATCTACATACAACACTTTAGTGGCCCAGTGAAGGATGAAGTCTTACTTTTGACTGCGTGAATACACATACAACACTATAGTGGCCCAGTGAAGTATGAAGTCTTACTTTTCACTGCTGGTATCCACATACACCACTATAGTGACCCAGTGATGTAAGGAGTCTTACAGTTCACTGCTGGTATCCACATACAACACTATAGTGACCCAGTGAAGTACGAAGTCTTACAGTTCACTGCTGGTATCCACATACAACACTATATAGTGACCCAGTGAAGTAAGGTTTCTTACAGTTCACTGCTGGTATCCACATATAAAACTATAGTGACCCAGTGAAGTAATAAGTCTTTATTTTCACACCTGGTACCCACATACAACACTTTAGTGACCAAGTGAAGTAAGAAGACTTATTTTTCACTTCTGGTATCCACATACAACTCTATAGTGACCCAGTGAAGTACGAAGTCTTACTTTTCACTGATGATATCCACATACAACTCTATAGTGACCTAGTAAAGTAAGAATACTTACTTTTAACTGCTTGTATCCACATACAATACTATAGTGACCCAGTGAAGTAAGAAGTCTTTTTTTTTCACTGCTGGTATCCACATACAGCACTATAATGACCAAGTGAAGTAAGAAGTCTTACTTTTCAAAACGTGTATCCACATACAACACTATAGTGACCCAATGAAGTAAAAAGTCTTACTTTTCACTGCTTGTATCCACATACAACAGTATAGTGACCCAATAGTAAGGAGTCTTACTTTTCACTGCTGGTATCCACATACAACACTATAGTGACCCAATAGTAAGGAGTCTTACTTTTCACTGCTGGTATCCACATACAACACTATAGTGATCCAGTGAAGTAAGAAGTCTTACTTTTCACTGCTTGTATCCACATACAACACTATAGTGACCCGATGAAGTAGGGAATCTTACTCTTTACTGCTGGTATCCATATACAACACTTAAGTGACCCAGTGAAGTAAGAAGACTTACTTTTCACTGCTTGTATCAACATACAACACTATAGTGACTCAATAGTAAGGAGTCTTACTTTTCACTGCTGGTATCCACATACAACACTATAGTGATCCAGTGAAGTAAGAAGTCTTACTTTTCACTGCTTGTATCCACATACAACACTATAGTGACCCGGTGAAGTAGGGAATCTTACTCTTTACTGCTGGTATCCATATACAACACTTAAGTGACCCAGTGAAGTAAGAAGACTTACTTTTCACTGCTTGTATCAACATACAACACTATAGTGACCCAATAGTAAGGAGTCTTACTTTTCAATGCGTGTATCCACATACACCACTATAGTGACCCAATGAACTAAAAAGTCTTACTTTTCACTGATGGTATCCACATACAACACTATAGTGACCCATTTAAGTAGGGATCTTACTCTTCACTGATGGTATCCATATACAACACTATAGTGACCCAGTGAAGTAGGGATCTTACTCTTCACTGCTGGTATCCATATACAACACTATAGTGACCCAGTCAAGTAGGGAATCTTACTTTTCACTGCTGGTATCCACATACAACACTTTAGTTACCCAGTGAAGTAAGGAGAATTATTTTTCACTGATTGTATCCACATACAACACTATAGTGACCAAGTGAAGTATGAAGTCTTACTTTTCACTTATGGTATCCACATACAACACTATAGTGACCATGTGATGTAAGAAGTCTTAATTTACACTGCTTGTATCCACATACAACACTATAGTGACCAAGTGAAGTATGAAGTCTTACTTTTCACTGCGTGTATCCACATACAACTCTATAGTGGCCAAGTAAAGTAAGAAGACTTACTTTTCACTGTGTGTATCCACATACAACACTATAGTGACCCAGTGAAGTATGAAGTCTTACTTTTCACTGCGGGTATCAACATACAACAATATAGTGGTCCAGTGAAGTATGAAGTCTTACTTTTCACTGCGTGTATACACATACAACACTATAGTGACCCAGTGAAGTTAGAATACTTACTTTTCACTGCTGGTATCCACATACAACACTATAGTGGCCCAGTGAATTATGAAGTTTACTTTTCAATGCGTGTATCCACATACAACACTATAGTGACCCAATGAACTAAAAAGTCTTACTTTTCACTGATGGTATCCACATACAACACTGTAGTGACCCAGTGAAGTAAGATGTCTTACTTTTCACTGCCTGTCCCTACATACAACACTATAGTGACCCAGTGAAGTAGGGAATCTTACTCTTCACTGATGGTATCCACATACAACACTGTAGTGACCCAGTGAAGTAAGATGTCTTACTTTTCACTGCCTGTCCCCACATACAACGCTATAGTGACCAAGTGAAGTAGGGAATCTTACTTTTCACTGCTGGTATCCCCATACAACACTATATTGACCCAGTGAAGTAAGAAAACTTACTTTTCACTGCTTATATCCACATACAACACTAAAATGACCCAATAGTAAGGAGTCTTACTTTTCACTGCTTGTATCCACATACAACACTATAGTGACCCAGTGAAGTACAAAGTCTTACTTTTCACTCCTGGTATCCACATACAACACTAAAGTGAACCAGTGAAGTAAGAAGACTTATTTTATACTGATTGTATCCACATACAACACTATAATGACGCAGTGAAGTAAGGAATCTTACTTTTCACTGCTGGTATCCACATACAACACTATAGTGACCCAATGAAGTAGGGAATCTTACTTTTCACTGATGGTATCCACATACAACACTATAGTGACCCAGTGAAGTAAGGAGACTTACTTTTCACTGCTTGTATCCACATACAACCCTATAGTGGCCCAGTGAAGTAGGGAATCTTACTATTCACTGCTGGTATCGACGTACAACACTAAAGTGACCCAGTGAAGTAAGAAGACTTACTTTTGACTGATGGTATTCACATACAACACTATAGTGGCCCAGTGAAGTACGAAGTCTTAATTTTCACTGCATAAAATAAATACTGATAAAGGTGATCCTTTGAGAGCAACAAACACAATTAAGAGAATAAAGCAGCAGACTCGGTTTTATTGAGTCTGTTCATGAGAAGTAATGAAAGAAGCAACACTTCTCACGCCCCGTAGCACCGGCTTAAGCGGTATTCTACTTCAAAGCCACTTAAATTGGGCTCGTTGGTCCCAAAGGACCAGTAAAAAATAACACTACTGATTCGTAGCACGGGGAGACTTTTTACAGCCGCCACACTGCACTAAACGAACGCTAGTGTGAATGTCAATAAATACTGATAAAGGTGATCCTTTGAGAGCAACAATCACAATTAAGAGAATAAAGCAGCAGACTCGGTTTTATTGAGTCTGTTCATGAGAAGTAACACTATGACGCCCCAGTGAAGTAAGAAGACTTACTTATCATTGCTGGTATCCACATACAACACAATAGTAACCCAGTGAACTCAAAAATAAGCCAGATCGGATCAGTAACACCAGAGTATTGGCCCTTGTCTTTTTTTTAAATGCCATTTTCTGCCTTGTGAACATTTTAGCACCTTCATTTATTATTTGATCTTTACCAAACTTGTACAGATTTTTAATATCAATGAAAGCTCGGACATGTTCGAAAACCAGCTCGATCGGATCATGGCCCTTGTTTTTTCTGGAAAATGCCATTCTCTGCCTTGTGAACAATCTAGCACCTTCATTTATTATTGGTTCTTTACCAAACTTGCACAGATTGTTAATATCAATGAAAGCTCAAAAAAGTTCGAAAACCAGCCAGATCGGACCAGTAACACCGGAGTTATGGTCCTTGATTTAGTTAAAATGCTGTATTTTGCCTCGTTAAGACGATAGGGCATTCATTTGGCCGGATTTCAGCGAAACTTTGCAGGGATGATCAGTATCAATCCTAGTTGTGCATATCGTCACCATGTTCCGGTTGAATGATTTTGGCGGAGTTATGGCCCTTTAAAGGTTGTAGTATACAAACATTGTCCGGACTAGTTCTCCTGAACTCCTGGCCGGATTCCAAAGAAACTTTGCAGGGATGATCAGTACCAAGCCTAGTTGTGCGTACCTTCGCTGGGTTCCGGTTGAAAGGTTTTCGGCCGAGTTATGGCCCTTTACAGGTTTTAATGCACAAACCTTTTCCGGACTAGTTCTCATGAACACCTGGCCGGATTTCATCGAAACTTGGCACGGTTGATCAGTTTCAAGCCTAGTTGTGCATATCATTGCCGTGTTCCAGTTAAATGATTTTTTGCGGAGTTATTACCTTTAAAGTTTTCAATACACAAACTTTGTCCAGATTAGTCTCTTCTGAACACCTTGCCGGATTTCAACGAAACTGTTTAGGGATGATCAGTATCAAGCCTAATTGTGCATATCGTCACCATGTTCCGGTTGAATGATTTTGGCAGAGTTATGGCCCTTTATAGGTTTTAGTATACAATTTTTGCCGGATTTGATCAGTACAAAGCCTAGTTGCCCATATCATCGCCATGTTCCTGTTGAATGATTTTTGACAGAGTTATGTTCCATTATACATGAACTTTATCCGGACTACTTTTCCTGAACTCCTGGCTGGATTTCAATGAAACTTGGCAGGAATTATCAGTACCAAGCGTAGTTGTGCATATTGTTGCTGTGTTCAGGTTGAATGATTTTTGTTGGAGTTGTGGCTCTTTAAAGGTTGCTATAGGTAAACTTTGTCCCAACTAGTTCTCCAGATACCCTGGCCGGATTTCAACGAATCTTGGTGGGGATGGTCAGTATCAAACCTCATCACCGTGTTCCAGTTGAATGAAATTTTGCACAGTTATAGCCCTTTAAAGGTTTTAATAACGTAACTGTGTACAGACTAGTTCTCCTGAACACCTGGCCGGATTTCAATGAAGCTTGACAGGGATGATCAGTACCAAGCCTAGTTGCGCGTATCATCGCCATGTTCTGGTTGAATGATTGTTGACAGCGTTGTGGCCCGTTATACACAAACGTTATCCAGGCTAGTCTGCTGGTGCTCTCTACGGTTTCAATTGGGTAAAAGAATACTCACACAATTTACTTTATTGTCCAGATGTGGATGCATTTATAAACAGGTTTTGTTACTCTAGTGTAAAGGGGTCCCTCTACGTGGATACATAGGGGACTTGTAGTATTTTATGTCAACTGCCACTTCGCTCAATGCAGGGCAAAGGGTTTTGTCATATATGATATATATATATATATAGACTGTATACGTCATCGTTATTTATTGTGACCTATTAATGACAATTTTGATTCATTTCTCATGTCATAGGGTAAAAATATAAATAAATTTTCACAAGTGAATTACTGGAATTATATAAAGATAAATAAAAGAGAAGAATGGAATTATCACCACTGTTCTGAAATAATATGTGATATTGCTATATAAAAATGATCACTCACATAGATGAAGAAGTGTCATTTAAATGTTATCATGTCACACTCAGCCGATTCTTCTCAAAGTCAGGACTTGACATTACCAGAAGAGGAAACACTTTCACTGACCCAAAGTCAATCCCAGTCTCTATTTTCAACAGCAGTTACCAAGACATCCACAACAGAACGTGAATAGAAAATTAAAGACAGATTCAATGGTATATTATAGCATGTGATCCCTAGTGATGGTCAAATAACCATATTGTTTTCTTCAAAGGACCTCTACAGTAAATTTATAGACTCAGTTAGTAATGAGCTGCAACCAAAAGTATTAAATGATGCAAGGTCAAGTTACATAACCCACATAAAGGGTAGATGGTGCGCACCGACAAGTGACAATAATGTAGCTTCAATTTCTGGGTCCGGGACATATGTTATGGAGGGATATTATCTTCTCAAGATAAGCATTAAGACTCTATCAGCAGTATGCCACCAAAACAGATGAGGACATAAACAGACATCAACCCCCACTGTGGCACGACATGTGCATTCATCACCACCTGTAACTCCAGTATCACACAGGAAGCACAAATCAATGCTCAGTAGGTGCAATGTCAATGCTCCATCTCAGAGATCAGTATTCAAATTGCTGAACTACACCAAATAAGCAAAAGTTTGCAAGAACAACTGTGTTGTGTAAGCACAAAATTGGAAACCCTACTTCAAAGATCTCAGGAAATTTCCAGATCTCCTTCAGTACATGAACTGTCGGAAACCACCCTTGGTGCTGATTAACAATTTGTGACTTTAAGAACCACAACTGGAGAGAAGCCCATACTAAATCCACGGTCTGCTACCTACAGTGCAGCTCTAACGAGAGATCACACAGAGTCAAACAATAAAGGTCCAGATCAACAGAAAAGTGTTCAAACAAGAAACTCAAATATGGTCATCTTTCAGGGCAAAATAAACAAGATAAGCAACAAGAGCAGGCCACTACCCAAAACAATGAGCGAAAACAGAGACGAATAACTGGTGACTCTATACTATCAGGTGTAAACAGCAAAGGCTTGAAGAAAAATATCGAATGTCAACCTGTTCCCGGTGCCACTATTGAAATTATTATTGATAAAGTGCAGATCTTTGAAATAGCCAAATTCGACAACATTGTGGTGTATGTCGGTGGAACAATGCAGCGAGAAACACAGACATCGAATATTTTGAAGAAAAGTATGAGCAGCTTCTGACACATATAAAAAGCAAAAACTCAAGCTGTAATTTGTATCTGTGTACATCATGTCCAAGGGGTGATACAATAATGTGATCACTCAGTTAAGTAAAGTAAATGGAATCAAGTGTATCGACACAAATTCTGCCTTCTACGACAAACAGAACCAATTGCGTTCCCATTTCTACAAACCCCGTGACAACATACATCTATCCAGATCAGGAATCAAAGGGGTACTCGGTACCATAGACGCACACCTACATATTGTTGAAATCTTTGAGAATTGTGCCTATTCGATCAATCTGTCTTACACAGGACCAAGTTACAGTTGTCAAGGATCAAAACATAGCAGGAATGAAGAAAGTCGTTACCCACGGAACCATGATTCTCGCCGATCAAACAACCGAAACGGTCACTATGAAATTGGTGATATAAGGCGATACAATGAAGACCAGACGATTCCAAACAGATATTTTCAGCAAACCAACAACAACGATAAACATGGTAACCTAGGAAGGAATCAACGTAAAAATGAAGAATATCGGCACCACTACTCTCATACTCAAGACGCAGGGTATCAAAATGCAGAAAGATACATCAAATGTGGACTTACAAACCATTCAACAAGTGAGTGTCGCCGTCAAAACCAAGTGCAGTGCTTCAAATGTAAACTTTATTGACATAAAGATTCCTCTTGCTTATGTGTGAGGACATAGGATATTGGCAAATATGCCACAAAAGTAGATATTCAACTACTTTCATCTTCAAATTATTTTCTTTTATTGGAAGACATATGTGAGAATTGTAATCTAAGAAATGTGATTGCATTGTAACAAATTCAGAAACAACTTTGACAGATATATTAAGTATAAGCGGAAGATATAACAATGAAACTAATTGATAAAAGTACAATTCAAACCGAAAGTGAGCAAAATAAATTCTATGATGTCTTAACACTGTGTGACAGTACGAGTACTTATATTAATTGTAATTACGGTAAAACTGGTCACATAAATATTCAAGGTTTACAAAATAAATTTGACCAAATAGAGCATATGTTGGACAACACTATAAATGATAATCATATCTTTTGATTAAGTGAAACTTATTTAAAACATTTCCACCTTGACAATTGTTTTCAACTAGATAATTTTCAACTCTTTAGAAAAGACAAGAATAATAACAAGGGAGCAAAAGGAACAAGGTGGTGTAATTATTATTTATGTTAAAAATGGGGTAAAGGTAGAGAGAAAATGTGATTTAGAGAAGACTGAAATAGAGTGTTTATGGCTGGAAGTATTTCCAAAGAATTCAAAGAGTTTTTGGTCGGTATGATATACCGGCATCCGAATGAAACTTCATAGAAAAAGTACTCGAGAAACAGAAGGAAATTTATTTGTTAGGTGATTTTAATAAGATTTAATAAAGGGCATGGTTAGAATTTATGGAACAATTTGGCATTTATCAACAAATTAATACTGTTACTAGAAGAACAGCACATGTGAAGGAAAATATTAGTTCTATACATGTTCCACAAATAGGATTATGTGACCACTTTCCTGTATTTCTTACACGTAAAACTAGATGTACATTACCAAAATGTTCGCATCACTCAATATCATATAGGTCATATAAACATTTTATTGAGCAGGATTTTATAAATGATTTGCAATCTGCACCATCGGATGTCATCAAGGTGTTTGATGACACAAACGAAACCGTAGAGACTTGGTCATCTATGTTTATGGATATTGTAGATAAACATTTGCCACTAAAAACTCATAGAGTCAAGTATAGGCATCAACCAAAATGAATAACTCCTGACATTATTGAAGCTATTAAGACTAGGGACAGATACAAATCTCTAAATGATGAAACTCAATACAAAGTATGGCGAAATAACGTTGTTTAAATTAATAAAGCAATCTAAAAAAGAACAGTATACAACAATGATAAATGAAAATAATAATAATCCAGGCAGTGTATGGAAATCATTTAAGGAAATAGGGATAAATAAAAAGAAAAGTAATGCAACTATTTCATCTTTAAAAATTGGCGAAAATGAATTTGAAGATGGCAGTGATATTGCGAATGAATTTAATATTGTTTTTTGTTTCTGTGGCTACAAATATAAAAGAACCAATTAACAGCTCAGAATTTGACAAGCTTAAATCATTCTGTGATAGCAAAATTTCTTCTGAAACCTACTTTTCAATTCCTGAAATTTCCAAGGAAACAGTTGACAAATTCTTAAAACATATTGACGTTACAAAGGCTACAGGATGTGATAATATTGGACCACGTTTGCTTAAAATAGCAGCACCTGATATTGCAGATTGTGTCACCTACATTTGCAACCAAAGTATAAACAACTCCATTTTCCCTGATACATATAAGGAAGGCAAAGTGTCGCCTCTTCATAAGGGTGGTTCTAAGATGATGTCAATAACTACAGACCCATCTCAATCCTACGAATTCTCTCAAAAGTACTAGAGAAACATGTACATGATTGATTAATGAATTTCCTTATATTTTATAATTTACTACACAAAACTCAGTCTGGGTTTAGGCCCAACCGTTCTTGTGGAACTGCTTTAGTAGGAATGATTGGTAAATGGCCCGAAGCTACAAATAATGGATCTTTGATTGGAGTTGTAATGGTAGACTTCAAAAAAGCTTTCGATCTTGTTGATCACACACTTTTGTTAAAAGAAATGAAGCACTACAAACTTTCTGGTGATACAATTTTGTGGTTTTCTTCATATCTAATCACTAGAAAGCAAAAGGTATCTGTTAACAACATTACTTCTGAGGACAAGTGTATAGTTAAAAGTGTGCCACAGGGCCTAATTGCGGGTCCACTACTATTCGTAATGTTTATTAATGATTTACCACTCTATACTGACTTGGTAGAGCTTTATGCAGATGACACTACCCTATTTGACACTGGAGATTCTCGCCAAACAATTGAAAGTAACTTACAAACAGCCCTAGATAGTTTATCAAACTGGTGCAAATGTAATGGCATGCTTATAAATACCACAAAGACTAAAGTAATGTTAATACACAAAGACTAAAGTAATGTTAATAACTACTCATAAAAAAAGAGCCAGTTTGACTTTTGAAAATCTAACTTTAAATTTAAACTGTGATAATTTAAATACATTTGCAAATGACAACATTCTTGGAGTTTTTATAGACAATAGCTTGACTTGGCCAATCCATATAGATAAAATATGCAAAACAAAATACATCAAATAGATGGCTTCTATCTAGAATTAAAGAATATTTATCTACCGAGCACAGAACTCAGTTTTACAAAATATACATTCAACCCCACATAGACTATTGTAATACTGAAGTGAAATTATATTATATGTGGCTAGAAGCGTCAGCTGTCTGTGACTTGGTGACCTCATTTTATCGGTTTCTGCAAGAAACTTTTCGTTCAGATTTTATCATAATTATGCGGTGTCATGTATAAGCATCGACGCACACGTTTGTCCGACTATGTTATTTCACAGCTAACCCTATCTAGAAGAGGATTTCTCCGTTATTTTAGATGATTTTCGATAAAAAAAACCTTCAATTAGTTCAATCTTCAGCATCATGTACAGTTGTTTATCTTCCGGTGGCCTCGTTTTAAAATCGAGCATCGGCTTCATTCGGTAAACTCCGTAGCGCGAGGCGTCATGTGACGGCAGTGAAAAGTTTACGGGAATTAATATTTGTAATTCTTCAAAATATTTTAAAAAGTGTTTCTTTTTGTTATTTCACCATTCTTTATTGCGTTTTCGGTAGAAATAAGTTTGGGAAAATATATATGTTGGGTACGAGAAGTATCAGTTGGTAGATGTTACGGCAAATCTGTCAGTTTTAATATTTTTATATTCTCTGTGGGCGTGGCTTGCATAAATATTAAAAGTTTTGCCGGCGCGAGATTCGAAAATCTGTTTCTTGGGCATTCTCTGACGCACCAAGGTGAAGATAGGTGGGTTTCCCATTTTTTTTTGTCCGTGGGGCATTTTGTTTAGTTACTTTTGGGGAGGGAACTTTTCTAAAAGGTTTTTAGGGATGGGGGTCCTCTTTCCAAAGTATGGGTGTTATTTTAAAGGAAGTTTTTGGCTGAAGTTGACTGATTTCCCGATTTTCTAATTGGGGATTTCAGCGTGGTTGTTTTTCTGTATGACGACTACAGTTTTCGGGCTTTTCCTTGGGGTTTAAATAAGATTTAAATACTTGTTGCATTTTATTATTTATTTAATATAGACATAAGGTGTATTGTAACAAAAGAAGCTCCTTGGTATGTTTTTGCAGAGAATCATTTTTACTAAGCACCCACCACTTCTTTTCCAGATATTGTATTGCCTTATTGTTTATAAATGAATATGTTTGCCAGAGTGGGGACATGGGTCCGAGGCTCTTTATGTTCATGTTTGATAATACATTGTAATTGTACCTGGCGCCGGATGGTGCCAGCCTCACTGTCTGCCACTGCAAAGTGCCAGATCAGCTGGGGAGCTTTACCATTTATACTGTTATAGTAACTAAATAGATACATTTAGACAAGTGTATGTAAGAAATTATCATGGGGTTCTAGAGAGATTATTCTATATTAAATAGACTGTCAAGTCAGTCTGTTAGGGTTCTATGAGAAGTAAAATCACGAGCCTTTATCCTTCGGTGGGTTGTATTACTAACCTTGTTATTCATTTTCAGCTAAATATGCATGTTATATATTTTGCACCATATTATCTCCCTTTCATAGTGTTTAAGATTAAAAGGATTATCTCCCTTGCATCTTATATTAAATGTTAATTAAGAGGAGTGGTCGCATTTTAACTCTTAGTATTTGCAAATATGTATAAATGTGTAAGGTTAGGCTAGTAATAATACTAAATGTATAATATTTGATTATCTTTAAAGATCAATATATGGCCATTGGCTATTTTCATAATCAACTTAGTGTTTAACGTCTTGTTCGAACATTCTATTTGAACATTAATTGGACATTAACAATTGATATAACTATATATCATTTCATAATCTTGTTCATAATTTAATTGATTAGTAATTCCAAATATATGAGCATATATTTATGTAAAGAGTAATAATTCAATTGTAATTTAGGCTGTACTAAATGCGACTACTACTCCCGACAATGTACTGATAATTTGGAACTTGCCACAGTTTATTTTTGGGGTTTATACAAATTGGCACATTCAGTTTTCACTTAATTGTTAAATAGCCTTATAAGGCGGTTAAATTATATGGGATACACCCAAATATGAAGCGAATTTATAATCATAGTCTAAATAAGACTGTTTTCTGTGTTATCAAGTACATTGTTATTGCGGATAGGTCGCACTTTCGTGAGTAATGAGATCTATGTCTACTTCGCATTGGAATACAACTCCCTCCGGAGTCTCCCTAGACATCTCATTTACACGTAAGATCGAACTTCCGATACGTATTATAAATATATGTACATAGTGTTACCTTGTTATTTATAATGAAATATAAAACAAACATTTAAGGAGGAATCTGGTCGTTAAATTCAGTTAAGTTAAATACATTAAAATTTGATTTCTTCATTGATATTAAATAATGATATTAAACTTGCAATCTTGTCAATTCTCTTATCCCTCTTTATTTATAGATTGTTCCCCACCATTTTGTCATCGTCCATTTAATAGTAGATATAAAGGTGTGAAAGCACCAATTATTTTCCCCATAGACACCAATGTTAAAGTGTCACATATTAATGATTTGCTGCAAATTCAACTCAAGTATGGATAATGCAGCAGTGTAATGTTCATATAGAAAACTATTTTTCCACTTGAAAAATCACCAGAAAACGTGGGGTCACAAGACATGTAAGAAAGTTCTTGTTTGTTTACTAAACAGGTCAAGGGTACAGCTGTTTTTATTGATCGACTGTTTTCATTGCTCACAAAGTGTAAGCATGGAGTCGAAATTTCGAAAATGTTCATCAGTGATCCAGTAAAACCTATTAATACGCTTCTTATACATATAACCACAAAATCGAATAGAAATGGGCAGTTTCCCCCTACTTATAATGCCCATTTCCATCGAAAAAGGAGGGATTACTTTTTATTATAGGAACTACATTCGACTACACCTCGGAGGTTTCTACACCTCGGAGGTTTACATGTAATTGGTGTTGGTAAACCTAAAAGATTTACGTCGAAATAACTGAGCCACTTTTGAAGGAGGCTCGTGCATAATTGCACTGAGGGAGGCTCGTGCATAATTGCACTGAAGAAGGCTCGTGCATAATTGCACTGAGGGAGGCTCGTGCATAATTGCACTGTAGGCGGCTCGTGCATAATTGCATTTAATGAGGTGTTAGCGCATTTGAATTGAAGAACTTGATACTATTATGGTTATAGTGAATTGAAGTACTTGACAACTTTGCAATTTGATCGTTACTGTGATACGGTGGTCATTAGTCCTTGAGTCTTTTGCTTCCAATGGTGGTGTGAGATTATTTGACCGGGTATCATAATCGATCAGGATGCAGATAGTCAGTAATTCCAGGTACCTATAGCTTTGAAGTGTGATTCACACTAGTAATTTAGGTCACTTACACACATTAAGGTTTAAGGACCGTATATTTGATAATTCGCATGTCCGCTTGAGATGAGAGGAGTCTTACTTCCTGGAGTTAATAATATTATTTCTAAAGGGTTTAATTTATGGCATGGTCGCCAGGGGTCTCAAGGTATTCTATGTCGTCCTCTCTTCTCTAGCGTACTGGTTTATCAAGTTTAAGAGTGACGCGTATTTTGGAAGCAGATTGGGGCACTCGTGATGTATCGATCCGCCTATGGGCTGTGAATAGTGGTTCTAATTAGTCTGTTGGCTGGACTAATTTTATCTATCCGTTGTACGAGATATTTGGGATCTAAAGGTTATGGGATCGATTCTTGTTGAGTGCTTCAAGCTGTTATCGCATAAATCGCGGGTTTATAAACAACTGAAGAACATTGCCATTCATTCATCCTGTAATATTTGCACATACACTTAGCGTCATACACATATACATATATGAGGGTGTATATAATATTTATTTGTCACATATGTGACTGGTGTCAGACTGATATTTTTCATCGGGTATAATACATTTATCCGATGTTTGTTCTATTCGACACCGGTGTCCGCGTGAGTGTGCAACGCGCGCGCTTTCGGCGTCGCCGTTTCTCAACAATACAATTTGGGGAGGCACGTACATCTCAAATGAATCTTTAAAGAATTTTTCGTCTTCAAAAACGTGCATGTAAAATAATAATGGACTATAATGTGGTAGATGTATTAGAAACCATGCAAAAATATTAACAATCTTTGAAAGAGTATATCTAAGAAAATCAAAGTTTATGTATAAAGTCACCAAATCAGAAACACCTCAATATGTAAATGAAATGTTTAAACATAGAATGGCAAATGATAGTGTGCCAATGCTAAGATCAACATCAACATATACTTTTAATCCACCAAGGCCAAACAAAGAAATTTACAAACAAAGTGTTGCATATTCAGGACCTATTATATGGAACAGCTTACCAGATAAATTAAACACTCTGAATACTATCGATGCATTTCATTCGAATTTCATAAAATGGATGAAAGGAACCTAATGTTCGAATCAATAATACACCATTTTAAGTAAAGCGGACAGGGCTTGTGAAATAATTTTGTTGTATATATTTAATAGTAATTTTCACCATTTGTTCATATGTCTTTATATATGTTATTCCAATTCCATTTTCCTTTTTGCTTTATTAATTATGCTTGCTTCTTTTCTTTTTTCATAGCTTCATTGCATTTATTCATCTTAGAGCTTGTTTCTTTTGTGCAGATTTAGGTAAACGAGTGTATGTGTGTTAACGTGTAGTTTGAATGCAAACATTTAATATTTAAAAACAATATTGCCATTATTGATTACTGCTTTATTTGATTTGTTATGTCATTTGTCATTTGTATATAATAGAGGGCCTCATGGAAGATTAGTTTATAACTAAACGTGTTACCCTCTGTAAATAAAGGCTATTATTATTACTATTATTATTATTATAGGCATAATACATACGTTTATCCATAACCCCGACTAGCTCAGTAGGTGCAGTTCAGTATCCTATTATTGTTTTTAACTTTAAAAACTACCGAATGTAGACATTTTTCGATGTACTGTTATTACACTAAAAACATTTTCGCAAAATACGAGAACTCTAAAATATTTGGTTCATTCTATATAAAAAAAACTACCAATACTTGTCACTTTCAATCTTATTTGTCTGCTCATGAAATGTTAGCGTATTTTAGCTTATAAGGTATATTTTAACGTTAACATATCGAATTTGATCTTTTTAGAAATAAAATTATTCATCTAACGTATAATGTACCATTTAAAACCGTTAAGGAACTTTATTTGGGGATTTCAGGGTCGTTTTTTGTAATTTTGGATCCGATTCGCGTATCCCAGTAGCTTTAAAGGCAATATACCCTAGAGCCGAAATACAGGTAAATGTTAAAACAAAATTTTATAGCGCGCGAGGCAATTTATGCGAGACCCTCGGGGTTATTTCGAAATATGATTATTAAATGTCAGTGTTACACACTAAATTCGATATTTAAAGTTTGATAGTTCCATTGGTAGTTTCATTCCTTCCCTGCGATATTGATTGCACCTGTCATAACGTATACGCCGTTGAGTTAACGGACGCATTATCGATTTTTCAAAGATACCCAATAATATTATAGTCACAAGGTGGTGGTGGTGTGGTGGTGTGTCAATTTGTATATTATCTAATCAACGAGTTTGTATGTAAACTATATATGCCTATGTTATTTTAGAGTATTTTGGCTTATAAGGTATATTTTAACTTAAAAAATATCGAATTTGAATATTTTAGTTTTATACATCTAAATTCATTTCTGAAGTTAAATTAATAAAATTCTTAATATTTGGCACATTTTGCATAAAAATTGAACAATACCTGTCAATTTCAATCTCATCTGATCGACGACCTCATAGATAAACTATATCTGCCCATGTACTTTTAGAGTATTTTAGCTTATAAGGTATATATATCGAATTTGAATATTTTAGAAATATGTTTATACATCTAAATTCATTTCTGAAGTTAAATTAATAAAATTCTTTAACTTTTGGAACTTTTCGTATAAAAGTAACAGGTCCTGCATTTAACCGCATTGTATTTATGTGATCAAACGAGTCTCGATACTTTAAGATAAATGTGTAATATGTCGATTAAATCTTAACTTCATTGTAGCATTGACTTTCAAAATCAAAAACGATGAATAGATTACATGATACATGTGTGCGTAATGAACAACTTTATTAATTAAGGTCCTTTTAAATAATAAATACCACAATAAAAAATATGTAATCAATAATAAAATTAGATGTATTTTTCATAAAAAGAAAAATTCTTATGGCCCATATTTCTATCCGGGGCAAGCGTCGGAATTTAATAATTACAATATGATCCCTTCGAACTCAAGAAGACGCTTTCCGCCAGTTTTGTCAACACAGAACCAAATTTGACACAGAACACAGAACTTATGTTCATAAATGCATTTACACCATGCACACTCAACAGAATTTCCAAAGCCCCTAGTCCATCAGTGCTTCCAGCACTTCGATTTCCCGCGGTGGGCGGGGTGAGTGCATGCCCCAACACCCTAACAACATATGGTTTGCATCGATTGAGTTCTGAATATAGGTATTGTCTAGTTTTAGCAGTAATACCGTTAATTTGTCTTATCGATATTAAACTCAGCATTGAAACCACTGCTTAGAGGTCATGAAGTAGTACGATATGCATTTTCACTATTAATTCGGTATTTCTCGATATCAATAATTCGATTTCCTGATTTTTTTTTGATTTATTTATTCCTGAATATACGTCATATAAAGTACAAGTATAAAAATAAACATTAACTAAGTACATGTATATAACAATTAAACAATAAATGTCACCAGGATGTGACAAATGCCCACGAAGTTCATTTGACCTTTGACCTCCAAGAGTGGCCTTGACCTGTTAGGTATGGACCTGATTCTTACGCGTCACACACCTTCTCATTGTGATTAATAGCGAGCACAGCTAGCTTCGGCACTTCGAACGCAAGCGAACTTTACGGTAACGAAAGAAAAAAAAGAAAAAAAAAAGAAAGAAAAAAGATAATCGCTAACCTATTTTGATGGTAAATCGTCGTTGTCACGCTTTAAGCTGTTCTAACGCAGACACCGGTAATAATTTTAGGAGGTGTCTAAAATCAGGGAGTAATCAACAGGATGTGCTCGCCTGGGTGCAGTCGAAAGTAGTTCTGTATTAAAGAGTGCTAATCTTTTTTTCTTTAAAAACTTTTTTTAGTGCAGTTTCCTGTTATTTTTTGGCTGTAACTGTATTCTGGACATGTTGTTGATATTTAAAGAAGCAGCTCATCATGTTTTTGACAGTTTTTGATATAATTTTGAGAAGTGAAAGTAGACAGGGTATGAAATTGCAAGGGGTAAAAATAGTGTTGACCTTTGACCCGGTGTTAGAATACAAGTGAAGAAATGTTTCTTAGAAGGTATTAAACCCCATATTTCCTTGTTGATGTTTAATAGCAGACATGTTTATTTGCATGATAAAGTAAGTTTCCCAGAATTCTAACGAGGTTTGAGTTTTTAACAGGTTGTCAACATTCTAACTTTACTATGGAAAGGCAGTGGAGACTCATTTACGCTATTATAACCTATAGTTTCGAAATTCTGATTTGTTTTCTTTAAAACAGTTTTCTATGCCACGTTTCCGTTATGACTGGTTAGAATAGAGTTTCAGAAATAATTTGAAAAGCTCTCTGAATCCTTGACAAAGTCCTATAGAATATGTGCAGCAGAATATGTAAAGCGTTAAAATGCGAAACTGAAGCTTCATAGAGAAGCAGTCATTTCCGTGCTAAATTTCAAAAATGTCAATAACTGCAAGAATATACTGAACATGTAAACAACTGCATAGCGCACAATGTTAAAGCAACACTAGTGACATATGTGAGCGAATAAATTGGTATACCTTTTTGTTTGTAAACAGGATTATGCAAATTAGCGCGTGTTAAAATCAGTGTCTTAACAGTAGTAAATATTGACATTATTTGCAGACGACTAGTGACAACTCACGTAATTTCTGGAAGAATCGGATTACAATTACAATTGCTTTAACTTTGTACTAATACGTTTGTGAGATGATGTTGAGCAAGTTTAAATGATTAATTATGGACTACTCGGATTAGAATTGCTTTCAACTTGTACTAACACCTTTTGAGTTGATGTTTCTTCAGAAAAATCTACGAAATATCCCCTCCCCGATTTTTTTCTCCGCCCCAACTCTGAAAAAAAAGGAAAAAGGAAAAGTTCCTCAGACTGAGGAAAAGTCTCGACTACAACCCCAACCCACTCCTCATTTTGTTTAAAAATATCCCCCACCAACATCCCCCACATAACACACACAAACCTGGAGTACTACGTGTGGTATTCCAGTGTGGCAGCACTATAACTGTCTCAAGTAGACTGTAGATAGATACATTACACTACACACAATTCATAAGTCCAGATTATATTGTGCCCATACAGGTGGGTGTCCTATCGTTTAAAATATGGCAAATTAACAAATGTAATATGTATTTATATGACGAGAAACATTTATTGAAGATGGGCTATGAAAGAGACTCAATAATGAACTTAGTTTATATTTATTGGAATAACAAGGCCATGGCTTCAGCATAATATAACAAGAAACAAAATGTGCATAACAAATGTGCAGTCACGATATTTATAACGATTTGAAAAATGGTCATAGCTCCGACCAAGTTTTGAAGTGAATAAAAACTGTGCTCAGTGAACCCTGGGACCACATGTTCACAAAGCCAGATATTTAAAATTTAGTTGCTTTCCTTCAAATGTTCTCGTAAAATAATTACTACACACTGCTGTGACCGCGACATACTGACAACCCTGTGGAATAGTAACGTAACTGAAATGTATATAAAACTGGCAAAGCAAAACAGAACAATAATATGCATAGGTAATAAAATGAGGGTATGGGACGGAGGGTATTTTTCATAAATGAACACGACACATGCTAAAGTTTGCAATTTACATCTAATACCACCTGCAGAAAATGGACGCATCTTTAGAGACAGATAATAGGTGTAGCGTACGATTTACACACTCATTAATAAACCAAAAAGAGGGCAGCCAAACACACAATAAGCAGGATTGCGAAAATTGTTTAAGAAAATTATCAATCCCACTTAAATAAAAGGATTTATGTCGATGAACGACAAATCCCATTATTGAAGATGGGCTATGAAAGAGACTCATACTGAACTTAGTTTATATTTATTGGAATAACAAGGCCATGGCTTCAGCATAATATAACAAGAAA